>JALPQI010012295.1:0-42620 GCA_025490895.1 Thaumatotibia leucotreta
TTTCCTTTTTTTTTTTCAATTACATTAGACAGTTGCAAAGTTATTAAATGCTGGTGGCTAGACTTGGTACTTTAGCGTGTGCATACTGAACTGAAGAGTTCGATAGACGCCAGCGCCACAATCGATTATGGAATAAGTTTGTTTTTAAATGACGCGATGACAGCCGATGCGCGTGATTCGCTGGACTGACAAGCTAATGCATGCCAAATGGTGGTAAGATTAAAAAAAAACTAGCGCGATAAGGGGTTTTGGGATCCGTAAGTGTTATTGTTAATGTTTAGCATACTTAAACATAATAATTAGATGTTATCAGTTCACGTTGTAATATCTAAGTTGTTTTTTGAATGTTTGTTCTTACTAATAAACACGAGCGTAACTCTGTAAGTACGCCTGTCTGTAACGCTTTCGCGCATAAATTAGTGACATAAATACAAATTTATATTATTTAGCTACACGTAAATTTTTAGCTACTCGTAACGTGTGTTCCTCATGTTATTATTTATTGAGCAGATGGGTCAAAATTCTTTTCGTCGTCTTATTTTGTGTCCCTAAAAAACGTGACGCAGTGGTGATTTTTATATGAGATAATGTTTTGTTTTCAATTTCTGATGTATGGATTAAAATCTAGCGTGAAAAAGAAATTCAAGTGCACCGGTTTTTTTTATATACCGAGTCGAAACAGCAACTAAAAGCGTGACAGAGTGGTATGAAACAAGACAACGGAAATAATTTTGTCCCAGATACCGATTATTCTTCCCTGTAGCTAGTATATTACGGTATGTAAGTCCTGCTTGTTTTAACAGTGGTTTACCCTCCACACACTCACTATAGCACAGATTCCCAAAGTGAACTATCGACCCCAGGGGGCGCTGGAGGCATTAAGGGGGGGCGGAGGAAGGAAACGGGGGCGTCGAAGGAGCAGTGATCAATTGAACATACCATTAAAAAATAATAAAACTCTACAAAATATTCTATAGACATGGCAAAATAATCATAAATTTAATTCGAACGATGAAACCCTAAGACAGACAATAAATTTGGCTATCATAATAGCTATTAGACACACAATATTTACCTAAGACCAAGTATTAGCATCGTAAAACTAGACAAACAACTACGAGTATAGGCAAACGCTAGAATTCCTCAGTAATTTATTATTTTAGGTCGTTGTCACCGTGAGTGATGTCAGACAGACAGACAAAATGACGGGGAAAAAATTAACATGAAAAAACTCACAATGGCATTGTGCGGCTAATGTAATGGAGGCAGGATAAAAAGATGCAGAATTTTCGGTAACGTTTAGAAAAAGTCAACACGATTTGCATAACGTTGAGGCTGGATATGAGACGAGTTTTTGTGAAATTGATAATTCTGAATTGTATTTTAATGTACTCAGTGTCGCTGCGTATTATCTTTATATTATCGTCAGTAGAATACAAAAAAATGTAAACAAATATGGCTGACTTTCCATTTGACGTGTTTGACGCATATCGACCAATAAATATGAATAATATTAACTGAAAATGTATGCGAACTTGAGGTTTTAAGTTGGTAATAAAAACAAGATTGTGTTCTAAAAATGCGTGATTGTGGAATAATGCAAGTTTTTAGGTTTGTTTTTTTGTTTTCTAGTGACGAATGCTATAGTTTTCTCTGTCTGCTATACATACGAGGTTGAGTAGTATAGCGACCATATGTCGGAAACTGAAAGATTTCATACATATCGGCTATTTACGAAGAGAGTAGTTTCGCATACTTAAGTCTAGACTCTTTCTTGAGTGACGTTACGGTTATACTCAATTTCAAATACCATGGCCCGGTGCCACATAAAACTTTGCAGTGTCATCGGGCCATGGTATTTGAAATGGAGTATACGTTTACATTGGATTTCTTATACTTCCACTTCACTTCTCTATTCGTCTCTATTTCAGTCAGTTTATTACAAAATTCACGCACTATAAAATTTATCACAATAAATGAATGTCCATGAAATCACGCGTTCTCATAAAATCGCGAAATATCCTTCAAGTTCGTTAGTATGCATGCAAGCAATCATCGGATTCATTTAAATTTTGACAGGTTTCGTAATTGACAAATGATGTCAAACATCGACCGACACACGTCTGCTGAGTGTAATAAATATATTTTCTATTTTTAGTTCCGGCAACGGGACTTTGACACCTATGTTAATACTTTGCCTATTTGGGCGGATTTTTATTTTGCTGTAGTTTTTCTAAATTTTCCAAATTTGGATTTTTCCATATTTTTTCTACACAGAATCGCGAGCTCTTTCGATCCTCATTAGCAGAAAAAAGTGTCCCGAGAATTCCATAATTTTTTTTGTCTTCCACTGAGTTACGGTCGAAGAAAGTGTATGAAAAATAGTAACTCAAAAGATTTTTTTTTGGGACACTTTTTTATTTCTATCAGGATCGAAAGAGCTCGTGATTCTGAGTAGAAAAAATGAAAAAAAGTCCAAAATTGGAAAATTTTAAAAAATTACAACAAAATAAAAATCCGCCGATTAAGTAGCGTCAAAATTGTCAAAATTGTAAGAGAAAACAAAGGGTAAAACGGGACTCTAAGGTTCCTCTGTCTGTCTGTGTCAGTCACAAGGCTATATCTCGTGAACCACGATAGCAATGAAACCCTTTTTTAAAGAAGGTTTTCAAGTTGACATAGTAGGTGCCAAAATAACAGGTCACATGTCCGACATATTAAAGTCCAAGCCACACGGGATGCGTGTGCGCGTGTGCGTAGCGTGCGCGTTGTAGTTTATGTAAATGTCATATTAGATGGCACATCGCTTGCTGGTCGTATTTACGTATCGAGAAAACGCTCGTAATAGTACATTACTTTAAAGGATGGGAAACGAAGGGTTACAGGCCAAGTAGATATATCTGGCCGACAGAACTGAGGAATTGAGGATGGATTGTATAGTGCTTTTCTCAAACTTGCCATGAAATAAAACGAACTGATTTCGCCGAACCATACTATTTATTTGTAAAATATACCAATAGTACAGTATCGTATAACACTAAAAAAAACATTAGCGCCTAACTTTTTTTTAATCTGTTTGAGGTGTCATTTCACCTGGTGGTATAGACATTAGTTCTAAGGTTTTTTTTTCTGTAGCTGAATGTTAAAAATTAGTGTCACAATGTGACGTTTCAAAACAAAAGACAATTTGTTTGCAGTCCTAGGTGTGAAAGAAATACATGAAAAATCTTTACGTAATAAATTTAAAAAAAAAACATTTCATCTTAGCACATGACTACATGACACCGGATACACAGTATTTCCGGGTTTAATTTAAAGTAAGTAACATCAACATTCCGTAGCAAGTTTGAGAAAACGTTATTTGCCAACTCATACGGCTACTGACGAGTGACCGGATGTTGCAAGACTCGTGCAACGCTGCACTCAGATACGAGTCAGCGGAAATAGGAACTCGGTAGTAGATCAATTATCAGCATATAGCATTCGCGATCGAATTATACGCGTCAGGTGTAATTTTTCATAGAAAATCGTCGCTTACGCAACCTCAGATCTACAGCATTGAATTCATGGGAATGTCACCTTTCCTTGACTCTGAATACGGATGTTTTTTCCATCAAGCGAGTTTTGCCGGTACGAGGTTGAGAAATAATAGCGGAGAAATACTGCAAACATGCTGATTGGATATATTTTATAAATATTTCTCCAAGAATCCATTTTAATCAGGCTGTATCGGAATTTCCCTGATTCAGCAGCTTGGGTATCAATTTGTGGCATTATCCTTTTCGATTTTTGTTTATACCTATTATCACGAATGATCGGCGATGGTGAGCTGTTTGTCTTATAATAAAATACATAAATAAATATCATGGGATAATCCGACACAAATGAACCTAGTCCCACACTAAGCTCAATTAAGGCTTGTGTTGTGGGTACCAAGCGACGATACACAGGTTGGAACCGACCGACTATCCTTCCCGCTACCGACCGAGAAAAATTGAAGCCCTCACAAAAGTGAGTGATTAGTGAGAGAGAATAGTATGGAAAAGTCGATTTTGTACGTTTTCGATGTTGGTCTCATACTGAAAGTTCATCGTAATGGTTTGGTAGACAGGGAAGGATCGTAGTTCCGTATTTCTAACAATGTGGTTTTGCTTTCGTTAGCGTGACTTTGGCATGGTTCTCGAGTAGCCTAGGATTCAAATTGTTTAATTGTACAGTAAATATATTTACACGACTTTATTGCCTTGACATTAAGGTCGTGGAAATATATTTTTGGCACCTAAACCGTAACGATATCTCTGACGTCGACTGTACACGGCATAATTATATGTATTGACCAAATAGGTAAATTGGCGGAAACTTCTTAATTAGCACGTCAGACGTCACACGCGACAGACAACACAGTAGAATCCATTTTGGTTAAGCGAAGGTATTTTATTAAATATTTGTAGACAAATTCTTAAAGGCCTTCGATGGTATGACAGAGACAAATCTCCTCGCTGAATATATACGATGGAAACTTAATAAGCTAAGCCCTATTTAGACTGTCCGAGTTACATTTCTGACACCAGACACGTAATTAATTCAACCGCAGATCAAATACAGCAAAATAACGAAAATAACATACCAGATATGGCATCTCAAAATGATACAACACTGCATAACGTATCACTCTAAAAATAGTTTTAATCAAAACGATGAAGAAGTGAGGATTGAAGAGGACGAGGACGAGGTGCCAATTAGTGATGTGCCGCTTACCCAAAACTGAATGGGGAATATTCCCAAACGGTAACTTTCCCTTTACCACATTACATTTGGAATTCGCCGGGAACGGTAAATTCCATATTCCGGTGCCAATGAATGGTCTCTCTATTGAGGATGCAGAAGATCGGCCAAGTGAAAGCAAAAGATACGAAAGGTGGACCCTGGTACTGGTCGGTATATAACGCCAGAATGATGATTATGATGAAGAAGTATGATCATTCCCAACACAGTATTGGGAATATTCCCAAATCGTTATTTTCTTCAAAGAAACATTTAGTATTTACCTGACAGACTGCTAAATAACTGTTTCTATACGCTTTGGAAGCGCTTTTAGTTTGGAATCCGGGTAAAAATAATTAAACAAACACCGTCAGATTACATAAACATTATGCGATATAAAAGAAAGATTCACGAATATTTGGGCCGATTCGACATTACAGTCACACAACTAAGACAAAAAAAGATTAGGCTCTCCCTCAATAATATCGAATCCGTGACCACTAAAGATTACATATCGCACGACACTATAAAAGGGATTTTATTAAACGCGTCGTCATATCCGAGGTTCGGTTTCAAACTAATAAATAGGTCAAAGGCACAGGCGAAAAGGAAAATAAAAAATCAGGGACCGAAATCGAAAGGCGCTATTATTGCAACAAAATTTGTCGATTTCAATAAATATAACACCGAAGATGTGGCACACGTTAAAAGTACAGAAGGACCACTGGTTTTTATCACGATTACATTTGAGTCGTTTAAAACGCTCTTTTTTTATGTAGAATAAGCTTTTTTGTAAATGTTTCGAAAATTAAGTAGCCCACTTGTAGTTACACGTATTTTATTACTGAATTAAAAATTACTTAACTAGGATTCGAATCTGCCGAAACAATACTTTAATAAATATGCGACAAAATGATCACGTGAAAAATATTTTTACAAAGATTTCGAAGTTTTCAGCTATCACGTAATTTTTTTTTCATCACCGATAAGAAAAAGCCGCACTAGATCGTGCGAATTCAACAATCAATAATAAAATAAATTAATTAATAAATATTATCTTGGGACATCTTACACAAATCGACCTAGTCCAACGGTAAGGGCTTGTCCAGATGTAAAATCCTGAACTGAGTTTTATAATTTCACGGATATTTACCTCGTAGTTGGCAATAAACACGTCATATTGGCTATGGGGGGGGGTCCTGAAAATATCACCAAGTATCACCATGGGGGATGGGGGGGTCTAAAATAGGCCAAAATCGTATGACGTGATTAATGGACAAGCCCTAAGCTCAATGAAGGCTTGTGACGTGGGTACCAAGCGACGATATTTATTATAATTTATAATAGATAGATACATAGAAACTTAAATACAATAAAAAATATTAAAGATAAATACCCTCGCTGGGATTTGAACCTGGAACCTTTAGCTTCGTAGGCAGAGATAATAAACTGCAAACCGTATCAAATCAAAATCATTTATTTGCAGTAAAACATATTGAAATGCATGCAAATATAGTACCTATCTACACAAATGGTTGGTATAAATTGACGGCGTTTAATTTTCGAATCGGACCCACTGTTTCCTCATTCTGTTTGCAACATTTGACCCAGCTTGCTCGCGTGTTAGCATTTTTTGTGTTACCTTCCTTTTTTCAAAGGGACTGTGAATACGGGCATTAGATATGCTACTTTACGCGACTTTACGTCGACATTATTGCAATATTCAATTTGAGACTGTTTCGAGAGGTCGAGTCTCCCGGGTCAATATTCCCATGAGAAAGCAAAAAGTCGTAAGTGCTTTGCGGATATTATACCGGGTGCCCTAAGATTATGGGACATGGAGGGAAAGTACAGATGACTTTATTTTATTTTGATTAAATAATACAGCATTAAGATTTTCAATAAAAATCCAGCTTTTTGTAGGTAATCGGACCTACTTTAATTTTATGATTTTTTTTCGTAATTTTATGATGTCATTCGAAAGAATGGATAAAAAATATAGATTTTTCTTAAGAAACATAGTAATCTAAAACTAAAAGGATAACCAAAAATGATTGGATAAAAAATCGAAAAAAAAATTGTAGATGGTCCGATTTCCGAAGCAAGTAATTTTTTTAAAGTGCAGTTTTATTTGCCTTTAAAAATAACATAAAGTCTTCTTTGAGCAAAATATCCTCTCTAGAATATTTAAGGTACTTTCCCTTCATGTCCCATAGTCATGGGACGCCCTGTATATACTTAAGTCTCTTTGTGATTCCTAAAGAGCAGGTAGCCGAGTATTAGCATCAGTTGCGCAAGCGCAGCATTCAAGAGGGCTGTCAGTAGGGTTGCCAACCAAAGATCACAGATATGCGGGATATTCGCGAATTCATTGCGGGACTTAGCTGTAAAATGCGGTACAGGAATGACATTAACATCAAAAAATAATGCTTAATTTCAGGTCGGTTAAATTAAGATGCACAGTTATACACGTTCAGTACACTGTGCTCGCAGGCTATAGTCGCCGTCGTCGCGGTACATTCAAATTAACATGTCGCAATCTTAAATGCTTTCATTTACGTATTCATATTATTATTTTAGTATTTTCAGTTTAGTGTTCCCTGAAAAGCGGGACAACTGGCGTCCCGCGTGAAGCCTTTGCGGGACCCATACTTTAGGGCCCCAGAAACGGTACGTCCCGCATATAGCGGGCCAGTTGGCAGCCCTAGCTGTCAGTAGCTAAGCGGGCGGAGTGTTCGTATTTATCTTGATACAATTTTATTGATTAACCTTTTAACCGCCGTAGTCTGATATATGGGCGAATAACGAATATTTGATATCATACCTAATACAAAAAATATTTTCGTTGGTTTCATTCTATCATTTAGACAATTGAGTTTGAATTCAACAAGCATACAGGATTCAGGCATCAACACATTTTTAAATAACTTCACCTTTTGTTTGATTTAACTTTAAAAGCTGATTCAACTCAAAGATTTAACTTTAAAAGCACTCGTTTAAGTATTTCTCGTCGCGACGTATATTATAGGGTTATAAATTAAAATTGCATTAGGCCAGCATTAACGTCTCATCAACAGTTCGAAACTAACAAAAGACGAGTGTTTTCGCTAAAAGTCACCACCGCTAATAAAGCTGTGGGCTCATTTACAAAAGACAGTAAGTGTATTTATCACAATAAAACTTTTGAGTCGTTTTCCAAGGGAATAATACAGAGACATCAAGAGGACGTTGGTCTAAACAAGATTTATGGGCGAGTGAATAATCTGCATATAAATCTGGATGCACAAAAAAAATGCCAAGTAAGTGTGCGTGGGAACAAAGTGTAAGAGTTCCGTAGCTAATTTTTTACATCTTTCAAAGTGAACAGATGAACTGCAAAAACGATTTTTCCCTAAAATATAAGAATACCAAATTGAATCGTGTTTTCTGAAAGGACGTTTCTCGAGCCTTTAAAACATGAGTAGATGATGAGATTGATGAGAAATCCAGTCAATATTATATATCAAATCTGATTTTACATTCCTTTAACGTGGTGAGAGACATTCCTGAGGACCTAGGGTTCTAATTGGTAGACTGTGCATACCGATCAAGCTGAAATTCCTAAAGATATCGTACTTAGGCAATCGTTGTTACGAACCTGACTACAATGAAGGTTTTTTTAATCTCACGCTATTTGGGTGTCCCTAAGAGTCTCCCCAAATCTATCGACGCGAATTCGGCTAAATCTATTTATGAAAATCTTAATTACTACGCAATAAGCGAAAAAGACTCAGACGACACCGATCGACAGTAATATTACGGCGCGATTTGTCTTAAACATGCGAAAGCGTCGATAGGTTCACCCTAAAAGTCAAAATGGCCATGGGTTAAAACACAGCCACAATATCTCCTCGGCTATCGCATAACCCAGTGTGTGACCCAGGCGAACGTATCAATGGCAATAATTATAAAAAAATCGTGAAAAAGATCAATATAACCCCAATCTAAACCGCGTTTTTGGCGTTAGGCCACGGAACTCCACTGAAACCGTGTGCGTTTTTGCACAAAAAACGTGCGAATTGCTAATTACACCTTTATTCTCAAATTTCGTTTTATGGTTGTATAAAAATGGTGCAATTAGACACAGGGGCAAATGCAGACGCATATCGGCAATAACTTTTATAGCATCGAGAATAAATACTTTTGATACTGAATTAAAGAATCCGCCAGTGTTTTTGACTTTTCCTCAGATTAGACATTATTATAACCTATTTATTCACTTTGAAAAACTCATACGCGCTTCTAGTGATTGAAGTATAATTGGGCGGATTTTTACTTTGTTGTAGTTTTTTCAAATTTTCCAAATTTGGATATTTTCATATTTTTTCTACTCAGAATCGCAAGCTCTTTCGATCCTCATTAGCAGAAAAAAATGTCTCAAGAATTACATACATTTTTTTTGTCTGCCACTGAGTTCCGGTCGAAGAAAGTGTATGAAAAATAGTAACTCAATGCAATTTTTTTTTGGGACACTTTTATGTCTATCAGGATCGAAAGAGCTCGCGATTCCGAGTAGAAAAAATGTAAAAAGTCCAAATTTGGAAAATATTAAAAAACGACAACAAAATAAAAATCATATATCTTGTCATAAGACGGTCACCTAATACGATAAACGATAAAAAACTTGCAAGAGACTCCTGTCTTCTCTTGGCCCATTCGCCCGTCAATTTGTTTCGGTTCCTGCCTCAAATTGGTTTTAACTATGGAT
This sequence comes from Thaumatotibia leucotreta, assembly GCA_025490895.1. NCBI lineage: Eukaryota > Metazoa > Arthropoda > Insecta > Lepidoptera > Tortricidae > Thaumatotibia > Thaumatotibia leucotreta. Next base: position 9,512 of record JALPQI010012295.1, read on the forward strand.
TAAACTAGATAAGTCTACACAATAATAGACTTCCACGCGTGCCATATGTACCAATTCTGCACTATTAGGAACCTCGGATCAAAAGATGAAGGTCCATGTGGATGATATCCATACACGATTAACATACCGGTGTGGAGCGTAGAATTTTATTAGAACCCGGGAATTTGCTCGCAAGACGACGAAAAAAACGAAAATATTTAATTCACTTTGATACGGTGTATGGTGCCGCTAAATTGTAGCTTCTAAGGTAATATTTAATTATCGGTTCTTTTCTTTTTATTCAAATTCGGTACCTAAAAGGAGCTGATATCTAATCTAGATAGCGGAGACGTCAGATCAAAGGAAACATAAGTGCCAACGCAATTATAAGTAAAAATGTATACACATTAGCTGCATAATGAGAATGAAATCAAAAAGACAAAGGCTCAAACGGGACATTAACGGAATGCTTTGTTAGAATAGCAGGTTACCGCTTAACTTTAACATACTGTACAGTCGCCATCAGATATACCAGAGCGGCCAGAGAGTTCACAAACATCTGAGCAGGCCTCTATTGCCGTAGAAGCACCGAGACAAAGGAAAAGAAAAAATAAGTGCTTTAATGCAGGGATCGGAACCGGTTTTTTAGGAAAATCTCGAAATAGCTCAATATCTTAAAATGTTTTACACTCTTTATGTAGTAGGTATTCAACATTTTATGTAACTATTAATATCATATTTTTGAATTACTCCATTAAGAAAAATAAACCGAAGAACGAAAAAGAACGCAATTCGAACCGTTCTTTTGTATGGAGAAAAAACCGGTATCCGATCCCTGCTTTGATGTACAAAGACTATGATAATAATGATGGTACTTTACGTTGATATACTTATATCAATACACTGCCTCAGCAGATGCAAAGGCTCCCATTGTGACCGAAACGAAATAGAGCAGACACTCAACCTAAATCTACACTCATGCAGCGTTTATTCTTTCAGCTATCCTTACGACGATTATCTCGTCGACGCCTCAAGAAGGCATGAGATTATCCGCCTGCCCATCCCAGCAAGTTACACTAGGACTAGGAGTCTAGTACTCACCTCTTTCTTGACAGGCGAGCTATAACTGTAAACCGGCGGCATGTATCCCTTCAGGTCCTTCACGGGCCGCAGCGCAGTCCTGTTCCCCTCAGTCCTGTTGGCCGGTGGACCCCGCAGCTCCTCGATCTGTGTGCCCAGCAGCTCGTTACGGAGGAGACACCCATACACTTGGTAGTCGCGACCGCCGCCCGGGCTGTCGCTGTTGGCGTCTCTCTGCGATTTTGGAGGCTGGTTCTCTGCGCCTTTGCCTTTTGCTGGAAGAGGATATTGAAGGTTAGTTTGAGTGAAACGGATATCAAGATTAAAATATTTTTGGGGAAGGGTCTGTTGACTAAAGGATCTTCTGCATATCGGACGCTATTCTAAGACATTTATGGGTAAAGCATCTTGGGTTGGATGATAGCCATTTAGAGTTATGAGTTTTTGCAATAGGTAAATTTTGGCAGTAGCTCAGTCATTCTTCAAAAATTAGGTCCGTAGCCAGAATCAAGAATAGGTACCGAAAAGATAAAGTATAACAATACATAGTCGAAACAGGCGAATAAATAATGACAGACAGGATTTTGATAAGTCTGGTAAATATTTTGCAAGCTTTCTTTGTCAGTTGGCGTTATCGTATGGCGATATGCTTTAAAGTGAACTGAGTCAACGAGTGACATTCCGTAAACGTTTGAGTATTCAATTCTTTATAGGGTTTTTTTAGTTTCATATTGTTTTTTTTTATTTGTATTCATTCGAATCTTGTGCGCTAAATTTGAACCATGTGCACTACTTCTACGTACTCAATAAGTAAACATTTGGTTCAAATGAAAGCGTAATTTTTCTGGACTAGACTTATTAACCTAATAAATATGTAGAAGCCAAATAGTTAAGGAAACCTGAAGATATTTCACTGAACACAAAAAATAATGTAATTCCCAATTGTGGTTTCCAAAAATAAACATTGAATTAAGCCCTATTTGTCATCGGGGATAAGTTTAGTGTTACATTTAAGCATGCCTGCATTGTTTTCAGTAAATCCCAATATGTGTACCACAACACAAACCACAAATGTACGAGGAAATTTAAAACAGGAGGCGAGTCATTTTCAATAGTTTGTTTGAGGACAATACCTGAATTTAATTAAACACATAATGACTAAAGTCTGTAATGTTCAGTCAAGTGACAACATGTATGTAAAGTTAGCACCGAGAGTAACTAAGAAAGCAGGATGTTCAAAGCACGCCTGTTTTTGAGAGTGTAAATGGATGTAGTAGATATTAAATAACACCTCATCTAATTTATCTTGCAACGAACTGTTCTGCTCGAGAATCTCCCATCCCAACTCTATGCAACTCAAGGACTTAAATCAATAGTACATTACTGCAGCCGCCGGGAAATAGGGGGTTGCAGGCTGAGTATTATAGACGGCCGACCGTAGGGAGGCCGGCTAGTTACGAAGCCTGCAAGCCCCTTTCACGGCTAGGCATGTATAGTGCTTTTCTCAAACTAATGCAATGAAATAAATAAATACACCATTCAAATAATAAATGTTTAATATGGTATACTTTAAACACAGTGCTGCCAAGTCTTGTATTTTCATATTTGCAGCCTTAAACATACTGGCAATTTTAGGTACCTATGCTCAGAGTTGGGCAAAAAGTAATATGATTACTTCTGTATATTACATTTGTATGTGTACTTTGTAATATATATACATTACAAATACTAGTAATATATATTACAAAGTACGCATAAAAAAGTAATCGGAAGGAGTAATCATATTACTTTTTGCCCAACTCTGCCTATGCTTCACTACATTTTCACTCCATTTATAACATGAGTTAAACTTAAAATAATATATGTTAAGAATAGTTACAATCTCACTTTAAGTATTTTAGTAATACATTTTCTGAAAAACCGTGGGCATTTTTTTCAGTCTTCCAACTTAAGAAACTTTCGTAAGTTTTCATGTATCTTTCTTTTGATTTTGGCGGCAACAAGTTATTTATAGCTAACTGAGCCTCCGCCCTTAATTCTGGCGGTGTACAGATTGTTTCTTCATTGCTGCTATCATCGGAACTCATATTTAATCTTATTTTATGAACATCGACAATAAAAAATTAATTCCACTTGAATAAAGGTTTTTTTTAATTACCCTTTAATCCCGCCAAAATTTTTTTTTTTTTAAGGAAATGATCTATTTTCCGCTTGTGCAGTTTTTGGATAAACCGTATTAGGGCACACCCTAATAATTAGGTATTAATGATAAATAAAAATATAAAGCAAATGATATTGAATGTTTTCTTGTTACTGGTGAATTGAGTTTTGTTAATATTTAATAAGTTGAAGTATAAAATTGAAATAAATCTAATCATACAGATTTTTTTGGGATTATCAGTTCGTGTGTAATAACGCGAATATTTTTGGTCCGATAAAGTTCGGACCTATTAAAAAAACAGTGGCTTAACCTGTTTATGAACACAGACGCCATGTTTATTTTCAAATTAAAAACAAAATACTTCCCGGCCTAGGCCTGCAACGACATATTTCCCGGCGGCGAATGACACACGTAATGACAACATTTCATTGCGTGTTTGAGAAAAAGGATTTTTGTGTCTTACTTCAACAAAGATACGGTGTCCGTCTGATCAGTGACACCGTTACTAAACCCATACGCAGTGGTTAGAAATGCGCGTGAAAATTGCAAAAAAATTACAAAACTCGTCAAGCACATAAATGAAAAGATTAAAAGCCAAAAAATAAAGATGTCAAGCAATTGCGTCTTTTTAAAATTGCAATGTGTGCAAAACCGCATATCGTCAAAGAAAGAACGTAGGTATATTTAAGAATAATGTTTGGAATATTGGTACGGACATTTGTATGTGCTTTCTACGAAACCATATCCGACATTTTAATTTAGAGACCTGGTAACCATAGCTACATGCTATAATTAAAGGGATGGCAATAATATGCTTTTCGTGACACGATAAACAAGTAATAAAAACCTGGGCGCCAACTCAGGCTTCCGATTATTCCTTTTAATACCTTTTTCTGGTATCATAAAAATGATAAAACGCCATATTTATTACATATAGGAATACAAATTTGTAAGCTTCACACATTATAATTAAATTGCTTAACGGCATAATTATAATTTTAGGTAAGTGTCTAAGATATAAAGAAAAAGTACGGCACACCCCAAACAGCACTAATGTGTAGTATCGAAACTTTAGTGATCGAGTGCGAACGAACTGCTCACTAGAACCAGTACAGAATCGCCATTAGACACTACATTCACATGAATCTTGGGATCTAAAAACGCTGGACTAACCGACAATCAGAACAGTCTGAGTCACGAACGCAGTACTAAAAAAACTAGCTGCTAATCTCCATAAATAATTTCATCGTGCAAATATCCTATTTCGGAACCGTGCGCACGCGCCGCTCTGACATATGCTTGATAAAAAAAGGGAAGCACGAAAATAATTCGCGCAGTGGGTTCTATATTTGACTTTATAAGTGGATGTTTTAGAAAATGACACGACATGCAAAAATGTCGCCATGACGGGTTATTTTGAAGCTGCTATGGTAACAATTGTAATTTAAGTTATTACAGGATATACAACAAGATTAATATCTGAATTTATGGTCAAGCTTTCCTGATATTTAGCCCCTGTTGCCATACATCCCGGAGCTAACAAATACCTCCTTAATAGTTTATGTTTATTAAACGCTTTAAGTATTCATGGAATACAATTCACAATTTGTCAGCCTCCATAGCCCAGTTGGTAGTGACGCTGCCTACGAAGCTGGAGGTTCCGGGTTCGAATCCCGGCGAGGGCATTATTTGTGTATTTATTTATCATAAATATTTGTTCCTTGGTCATGGCTGTAAATGTATTTAAGTATCTATATGTATCTATCTAATATATATATCGTCGCCAGGTACCCACATCACAAGCCTTAATTGAGCTTATCGTGGGACTAGGTCGATTTGTGTAAAGATGTCCAAAAATATTTATTATTTTAATTCACAAAGTGACGAGTATGACATGGAGCCGCCATCAAATATGGGAGCGAGCAAGGTGCTCACAAATATCTTAGCAGGTCTTTATTGTCAGGGCGTTAGATTGCCCGTTCTGATACTTTTAAGCACCCTGGCCGCTTCTTTTTATCTGGTGGCGACTGTACAAAGACAAGTAATTTTAATTTATTTTAATATCCCAACATTTATAATAGCCACTTCATACTAATCTTATATTACCTCATAAATTCACTCAGGACACGAAATTGTTAAAACTTTGAAATCTTGGCAGGCGCCACGTTATGTTTTAAGTATTAATACTAATGCGTATAAACAAAAATAAAAACCGTGTAAGTAGAGGACCCTAATAAACACGGATTAGTCATTTGACAATATTTTGAAAGATTCCTAAGGCAAATTAATCGTTATTACGCAATAAAGTTTTAGCGGCTGTCTGGTTCGTGTCATTGCTATGCATTTATGAAAAACTAAGGTCACAGACGTCAATTTAAATAAATAAATGTTGTATACAGACAGTGTATACAATCGAGAAAACAGAATAACTTTAACAGTGTTTTCCTGAAAGCGTAAGAAGCAAAAAATGTTACACTATTTTTGTTAGATACTGTATAAAAAAGTAAACTCATACTTAAATAAATACATATCAAAAAGATAATCGATGAATCCAGCTGTTTTTGCTAACAAAAGAAAATAATTCTAAAAACTAGATTATAAAGGAGCATTTAAACCAGACGAGCATTCGCTCATTGTATCCCCCACTCTACGAAATTCGTTCGTTACACAAATCGTGATTCTTCGAAATTCGTTTATTTCGTAAAGTGGGGGATAGAATGAGCGAATGCTCGTTTGGTCTAAATGCACCTTAACATGTATGCCTTATTAGTGAAATATCCAACTTTCTCAATTACCACCAGGATGCTTAGACAGATAACTCGTATAAATATCCAAGCTAATACTGTCCTCGGGCAAGCGACAATGTGGAACCTTATAAAAAGGCCTCCACATAAACCCTTCCTTTATTTCTCATCTCCTGCGGAAATGCACATTGCCGTTGCAAAATCTCAAAACGTGAGAACATAACTCGACCGCAATGCATCCTAAGAATTTCCAAAGTCCCCTGTGACAGGGTCATTACACCCTTGCTAATCTTGGTGGATCTAGCGGGCATCAATCAGCACGGCTGCTGTCCGGGGGGCGACGGGTTCGGTTCCCGGTAATGTGAGACCTAAACTTAGACTAGCGGGTACGTGAATCCGAGAAACCGCTGCGTAAAAATAAAATTGGATGTCAATCATACGTGGAAATATCGACGGTGACTTTTGAATCTAAACTGAGTCGAGGGGATTGGTAGAACGTGGTTCGCATAGCTAGGAAACTTTACAAATTTTTGCATTGTGGTAGAATAATACATGGAAGATTAAGACGAGATTATAGGCAGGGGAGTTTCATTAATTTAGGTACCCCTAATATAGAGAAAGGTAAAGATCAGCTGACGGCTCGGCTATCCTCAAATTCACGAGGTTCTGGAGAATGGACATCCACGAATATTACCCTACGTAATAATTTTGTGAAATGGCAACAGAAACAACTTTGGTTCACCGAAATTTCCTCTAACCCAATTTTAGTCCTTTAACTTCCCTGTCGTTTCGAAGCTGGCTATTCGTATCAATTTCGTAGCTATAGACCAGAAATTTAGACCAATTTGTGGCCATTCACTGCCGCTGAATTGGATGTGGGTAGATACGTAGGTGGAGGCCTCAAAAGACGGTTACAGGACGCTTCCGATTTGGCAAAATAGTCCTTTGCTCTCTAACTATTCAGCTTATAATCGTCTGGAAACAAATGTGGCAGTTTTTGGTAATGTGTCTGTATATTCCCAATGCTCGAACGCATGTGACCAGAATAATTTTGTATAGATCAGTTGAGCATAAATGTTATGATTCTGGGGTCATAGCAGTCTGGTTCTTGGCGTGAATGCTCGTGAGGCCGGAATAGGAATAACATTTGAATTAATTGCGCGTCTTTTGTCACGTAGGATGCCAAATACAGAACTAACGTGCACACCTTGTATGGAACCGGGGAAGAGTGAACGAACTTGCAAATCGTATGTTCTGCGTCGGGCGCGGAAAAGGAATTAGAATTGGTTGCTGTTTCCGATTGTTACATCCGGAGGGATATTTGGAGCTGTAACGAACTTGTTTGGCATCAATGTAAATACAGTCAGGCAATTGGAACCTTAGGCTACTCAAGAACTATGTAAAAGTAACGCTATAAATCAAATTATCAGCTCTGTAGTCATTTTGACATGGTTCAAGATGCGTCCATCGATAAATGAAGTAAGTACCCATGTTTTATCGAGTCGTAGGCGCAAGTGTTCTTACGACATATTTGTGGGGCATGTACCGAAGCAGAGAAAGAAATCTTTGTTCTAAAGCCCCGTTCCCTATTTCTCGTTATCTCCTTCAAAGACCAGTCACCCTGTTTTGTAAGAGCCAGAACGCAATAAAATACAAATAAAGCAGCATACTGATAAAGTAAAATCAAAGGTGACGTGTCTATTATCAGTGTAGAAATTCTCGAAAGTGTGTCATGCACTTAAGGCGGTTCTGGAGTGGGAGGAATGTGTTACTGAAGAAAAGATAGTGCTAACTGCTAACGTATCAAATATTTTGATACCTAGGCCGCTAGAACCATGTAATGTTGTATCAATCCGTAATTTCCAATCAATCCAATGCGCTAACGTTATGTAATAGTAAAAGCAACAAGGTTCTATGAATCAAATTGATTGACCGTAAGGTAAGGTCCACCATCCACCCAACCACCAAAATGGAACCACCAGATGCTGTGCCAGAAGGACGACTTTTTGTCTTTCCCCATTTCCCCCAAAGCCGTTTCAACTTACCCCAACTTACCTTACATCCATTATACCTACAGAAAATAAACTGCCTAGTCAGACCTAGATACCAGCAGAGATAGATACTCGTTAAGGTATCAATATGGCTTTCTCTATCAACTACCTAAGCTTCTTTGCTGTTGGCATTCCTCTTTTAGAATACAATCCTTGTTGCCTGAACTGCAAATTGAAAATATAACGGACATTTTCCGAGAAAAATCTTCGCAAAATTCGAATGAAGATTGTTTCAAGAATTTTCCATTTGGCATAATGAAGGCAATTTCAAGATACGTATTAAAAAAAAAACACTGTTAACTAACAATTCCTAGTTCTTACTGTACTGGACATAAAGTCCAAATTAAAGTCAAAAATAAGTTAATATATTGTATACAGAATGAATATACGTTAATAACGCTGATCCTTGTGCTTCGAATATACGTTCTGAAACGTATATCTACATATTTTTAGACGTCACTGAGCCAAGGGTTCAAATGAAATTATAATTGCATATTGTTATGATGAAAGCTGTGCTTAAATAGTTAAAAAGAAAGAGGACTGAATATTCTTACAATACGGTACATAATTATGCTAAATTGTTTTGGTCGTTGTATGAGATGTGATTTTTAATTAAACTGACCGCCAAAGAATGCTTACCATTAAATGCAAACTTGTCGAGTAACAGTGTAATATAATTCGCTAAATAAATGTAAATGATAAGAGCAGGTAATCAGTGGGTAAGTTAAAAAAAGATACAGTAGCGAATTAGGCGACAATGTAAATACATATTATAATATACCGGCTTACGTACAAAATTGCACAATTGAAAACATTTAGTTTTTTCACTTGTAAACTTCACTACATAGTATAAAATAAAGGCACTTTATCTGTCTTTATGTCCCTTTGTACGCTTAAATCTTTAAAACTACGCAACGGATTTTGATGAGATTTTTTTAATAGGTAGTGTAATTCAAGAAGAAAAGGTTTTTATGTAGGTATAGTACCCGTGCGAAGCCGGGGCGGGTCGCTAGTCTAAATATAAAATCCAATATGAATGTCCATGGCGTCGTACGTAGGTATTAGGGTCGACTCCAAATTTTCTATGATCAACAATACTTGCCATTTTTTAATATGACGCCATTTTCGACTGCCAAAGGTTATACTATAATTTATATGACTAGCTTTCGTAACACAATTGACGCTATCATCATTTTTTAAGGCCTTAACTATGTACATTTTTTTTCTTTAGTACCGTTTGTAGACAGATTTGGTAGCTAGCTGCCAAATGGGAAATATGGTTACTAACGGCTACTAAACGCTACTAAAGGATTTTTTTTGAAAACGACCCATTCTAAGATTAGAAATTTATGAAATCATCATAAATTAAATACGCACTTAAAAATACCTTCCTCCTGTTTGTCCTTAAAACGACATTTGAAAGGAGGGAACTGCCGATACGCAAATCGAGGATCGCAAAGTTGCATTACCGACTTGGACCATACAAGCTCATTCCCGTAAGCTATTTTAGTCGCACTAAGCTAACTGTACCCGCTGCACTGAGCGCATCGCGAGCGTGCATGCATGTTGCAACAGACACGTAATAGATACCGGGTTCCTTAACCTCGGTTATCGGGTTAGCTAATGGGTAACCGTGTTCTAAAAGGACGTATGACAGGGGTCGGAACTATGGGTGCAAAACTTAAACAAAACTTGTCAAGTGGACTTGACATAGCACATACAGTCATACATCCATAATATATACATATCTATACACCCAAACATTGTAAGTTTAAGATTCCGAGATAGGGAATAAAATTGGATACAGATTTATCAATAATATTCGTATTTTTCTTGGCTGAAGTATTCCCATATGTCAATTTAAAATTTTTGCACCCATAGTTCGACCCCTAGATATGACGTAGGTACTCGTATTGGCCATTTTTTTTCTAAGTTGTCCAATGCCCCCCCCTCCCCCCACACACTTTTTGTAAGTATTTAATGTATATTTGGTTTTGATTTGCGGGCTCTTTCGATCGTAATAGGAGAAAAAAAATGTGCCACAAAATCGTCAATTTTTCGTACTTTCCATTAAATTACCTACAAAATGAAATCACTAATGTCGTTTAACGATGCATTCAAAAATAATAGTTTGTACCAATATAGTTTTTAGTTAAAATAATCGGGAATAAAACCGAAGTTACGCCATTGTTCTTCTGAAACGTTTATCAAACAATGGTGCTTATGCACTTATCGTTGCATTCACATTATCAGGTGACCTGGCCACCGTTTCAATAATAATTCTTTTCAAAACATTCGTGAGTCAAAGGTTTGGTATAATTGCGTTCTTTGGACTGATTATGGAAAGAATGCAGCTAGCGTTTTCGGTCAAATGTGTCATCGTGATTGTGGTGTCTTTCAAGATTACATTATCATTTATTGGAGAAAACATTACTAGTTATTAATAGAAATGCTGCCTTATGCATTCATCATCTAAACCGAAATCACCACCGTAGTTAAAAGCACAGTTTGTGTTGTTTTATAAATAAGATACATGTTTTTGCTAACTAGTGCGTAAATTTCTCTTTTTAAGGCACTTGTTATGAAAAAAGTCGTTAGATACACGTGTAAAAACTTATTCTTAACTCGGGCTTCAACTTTCACCCTCACCGAAAAAAAAAATGTTTGCACTTGTGTCGAAATGTACTATTTCAGTGTAGATGGCGCTTTTTTTACGCGCTAGTGCGAGAAGTGGTTCATTTTATGTCAGGTCCTAATCTTCTACGAGACACGTGCGAAAACGAAATTCGTAACTCGTGTCGATTTGAAGCATTCCCTTCGGTCGTGCTTTAATTTATCTGCACTCGCTTCGAACTTCATTTTTTTCGCACTTGTATCGTAATGTACTATTTTACTATTTATGGTATGTTTTGAATAATCCATGCACATTATAATGCATTATTAAAATTAATAACATTGTTGTTAAAGAATAATGTAAAGAATATACTCGTAAGAATTTGCTCAAACAAAATCCTTGATAAATCCGAACTGCGTGCAATCCTGACCTACAATTCTGATAAGAGAATTATCACTACGTTTAATTGCACTTATTTTTAAGTTACAGTCGCCATCAGATAAATCTTAGCGTCCGGAGCGCTCAAAAATATCTGAACACGCCTCTATCGTTATGGCAATAAAAAGGCGTGTTCAGATATTTTAGAACGCTCCGGACGCTATGACATATCTGATGGCGAATGTACATATCCGAGTAAACATTATACGAGATACCGAGTAGGTAAATATAATACAAAGTATAGATAGGTAGATTTTTTTATAATTTACGAATGCGTTCAGAATGACCTAAATAATTACAATGATACTTTGGCATTTTATTTAGTAACTTATTAGTTTTGATGTGTTTTGATTGGCTATATTCTATTTACATTTGTCAAGTAAACATATGCGCGGTGTTAAGAAAAGCGCTATGACATTCCCATCGCGGCTCAATTGTGTTTGGAGGCATTTTTGTGCTCGCCTATTGCCATGTTTATACAGGGTGAAACATGAGTCGTGAACAGTAATACGTTTTTAACTCTATAAATAATTACCAATTAAATGCCCCACAAGTTACTTAAAAATAGTCATGTGTACAGTAGTTCACGACTCATGTTTGACCCTGTATATGGTCGGAGGGTAAACAGAATCCAAATCGCCAATCGCTTGCGCTTAATCGTCAATCGTAAACGAAAGGCAGCTACCTGTCTTTGTCGCACTAATAAGAAAGAGTGACAGAGAAGGAAAACTACGATACGCTACTAAGCGCTAGCGCTTGGCATCTTGGCTAAGCACCCTGGTAAGCTAAACCGCCAACACGGTAAACAAAATCTGAAATTCTAAACGAATTGGCTCGCGATGCTAAATCAAAATGCGCGCACGATGCGACGGGAGGCAGCGAGCCAAGTTTAGCTAACTTAAGACAGTGGCGGTCACGACGTCTGGATGCTTAGCCAAGTTGCCAATCGCTAACGCTTAGTAGCGTAACGTAGTTTTCCCTCTCTGTCACTCTTTCATATTGGTGCGACAAAGACAGTTTGCCTTTCGTTTACGATTGCCGATTAAGCGTTAGCGATTGGCAACTTGTCTAAGCACACAGGCACGCACGATTAAAAACTTTACGGCAGTTAATAGTTAAAGGATCTCCAACTAGTTTTACAACCAAATAAGAATATTGACCAGGGTCACGGCCACGGCGGATTTTGGAAGTCAAAGCCACATTAGGAAGGAACCCCCATTGTCAGACAGGCAATGAGTCATGACCAATTCCACCCACGTGGTCGGAATTCGGAATTCGCGACAGACCATTTATAAATAGGCAATCGCAGCCAGTGTTAAAGTGGGTGTGAGTGGCTTATAGTCTGCACATGCTCTAATGAATCATTTAAAAAAATTTAAATTATACCTTTGTAGGGGAGCAACCTTGAAATTAAAACGAGTTTCGCTTTAAACGAAATGTCCTATTTCACCCTGAAAACCTGAATTTCTGCAACTTATAATTAGTTAGGTATTTTAATATTTTTTTCCCCTCACTAGCTCGTAAAGCGCTCGTTTATCGTTTAATACGAGCGGGTAAAAACGCTTTTTACACACTTGTGAATAAAGTAATTTGACATTGCTCTAATTCCTATAGCCCCCTACTGCCTAGTATAAGTGGATCTGTATGACCGTAGTAAACATGCGCAATCGGAGCTCACATGTTAAATTGGTCGTTCTCATGGGTGACTTTGTAAGCCATTGGCTATATTTAAATTCCAGAAGTAACTCTATTCTACGATACGTTTCGATATTGAGTTTTAAATGGTTTCTTTAAGTTAATTTACATTTGGATGAGATTTGTAATCATATTTCCTCGCGATAGTGAGGGGAAAAAAGTTGTATTACACTTGGCGGCAAAGTTTGTTCAACTCTCGTGCCTTGAGACCTTCGCAATGCTCAAGATTCCAGTTTTTGAACCACTCGCTACGCTCGTGGCTCAATTTTGGAATCTTTCGCTAGCTCAGGTCTCAATATTGGCACGACAGTTAAACAACAACTTTGCCCCCTTGTATAATAAATAACTATTAGCCAATCATATTGGACACGTATTCTTTTACATCTATTGTACAAAAAATATGTAAAAGTATAGGACTAGGCGGGAATTGTGAATTGCCTTGTGAAAAAATGTCGTAACGCTGTGATGTATCGGTTGTATTGAAACCCCCTTATCCATAAACTTCTCCTAACTTAACAAGCCATTATTGCTTGTCCCGTTCGGTCTTACCAGTGTGTCTATAAGAGCGAAAAGGACAAACAATTCTTAACGGCTTTCTAAGTTAAGAGACATTTATGAATAAGGGTACTATAAGCCCCTGGGTTCCGATGGTAAATCTCGGAAATACAAACTTTAGTATGGGCTGTCACACTACGACAGCCCACGAAGAACGTACGGAGTTTACCGAAAAACCGGTACCTGTAAAGTAGTAGGACTAGTAACCTACCTAGGTATTGTTGGCTTTAAGAATGTACAGTAGGTACTTATATTCGGATTGTGTGTGCGGAATTTACCAGGACAACGTGTCAGCATGAGTAAGAATGATTCGTGTTACCCAATACCTAACCTAACCGCAATATAAGTTTCACGTATTGTGACTTCACGCGAACGCTAATTGGCTCTAAGAAGTATGAAGTCAGTTTGATAGTAGCACGTATGCCATTAACCAAAAATAGGACCATTTAGTGTATCACTGGCAAAAAGGGGGTGACAGGACCGGCAATGACAGGTTTCTTGGAAGTTTTATGAAATTATCTAAGAACAAATAAAACATAAAAGCCGCACGCCATAGTAAATTGCATTTTAAAAACGGTCCTGAATTTTAGTTGACTAATCCCTTCTTTAATTCATCACGGCAATGAATTTCAATGTCAACCTATAAAAACATAAACCTTTTAAAAATAGTTGTGATTCGTCCATCAAAGTTTTGATTGGCTACATTCTATAAACATTTGTCAAAGGTGTTGCACCGAAATATGCGCGGTGATAAGAAAAGCGCTATATCGTGCCCCTATTGGCACAATTGAACAATCGATTTTGGGAGCATTTTTGAGCTGGCGTTAGACGTCCATATTATATGTGGTGGTAAATGGTAACCGAAGCCAAAAAAAATGTAATGGGGCAGCAGGCAAGTCAATGAGCAATCACAAGAATCTATACTGCTAATTCAAGTAAGTAAGCATATTAGTACGGTCAAATCGTACATTAAACTCGCAAAACATGTAGTAAAGCTGCATTTTTGGTATGTTGTTTAGACACCATAGGGCACTATAAAACCACATTTTGCAAGCAAAAAAAAGTTGTGCTAGTTACGTAGTACGTGAAAAACTGCGAAATTTATGGTCATTTTTCAGTTTCTGATTTTTATTAAAAAAACCTTACGTTTTTTGACATTATATGTTAGGAAGCGTTTAAAGATTAATAAATTTCCAACAAGTTGAGCTAACATGTATTACCGTAGGTCTTATAGTTTTAGAGATTTGCGACTTCTTAAAAGTACTCTTTTTTGTAAACTAACGCTATTTTGAGTTTTCCTAACGATTTCGGCTTAATATCGCCTCACCTAATTATGCTACGAAAAACATGCAATAATGTCCTTATAGCGCACTTAATATTCTTTCGTTAAAGGGTAAAATCATGTCAGCAAACTTTGTAATTGAAAATAAAAACGCGTAATTCAAAAGGCAGTAGGCCCGCTATCTAAGTTTTTCATACAAATCGCAAGTCGTGTTGCAAAGCTGCAATTTTAGTATATTATAAAGGCCCTATAAGGACGTACAAAAATGTATATTACAAGAAATACAAAAAAGGAATTTCGGCATAAAACGAAAAAAACTGAAAAATTATTGGACTTCTTTTACTTTTTGACGTTTAATTACGAAACTATTATCTTTTTGATATTAATTGCTACAAAACTTAAAAAGAATATTAAATTTGAAAGGATTTGAGCTACCCTACATTACCCTAAATTATATAGATTTAGAGATAGGTACGACATTTCAAAATGTGCCCTTCATTAAGTTAAGAAAAGAAATGCATGTTTTGAAGCCTCGTATACCCCCAACTATAAGACTTACAGTAATTGTTATCGGCTCAATTTGTTCCAAATTTAATGTAGTTGTTATTTACAATTACTTTTTTTTTCTTAGCGCGAACGTTTTGCCAATATTTAGTGAATAGCTTTAACGTAACCTAAAATTTGTTTAATTTTTGATAAAAGGGCACTTTATGAAATGTCGTATCTCAAAATATATATAACTTACGGTGATGCAACCTAGCTCAAATCCTTTCAAATTTAATGTTCTTTCTTACTTTTATAGCAATTAGTATCAAAAAGATAATAGATTTTTAGTTAAACGTCAGAAACTAAAAAAAGTCCGATTTTTTTCCCGTTTTTTGCGTCCTATGCCCAAACTATTATTTTGTTTTTCTTTTAATATGCATTTTCGTATATATCTATAAGGCCTTTATAATATACCAAAATTGCAGCTTTGCAACTCGACGTGCGATTTGTATGAAAAACTTAGATAGCGGGCCTCCTGCCTTATGAATTTCGCGTTTATACTTTCAACTACAAAGTTCACTGACCTAATTTTACCCTTAAATTAAAGAATATTAAGTGCGCTATAAGGTCATTATCGCATGTTTTTCGTAGCATAATTAGGTGAGGCGATATTAAGCCGAAAATGTTAGGAAAACTCAAAATTTTATCTAGTTTACAAAAAGGAGTACTTTTTAAAGTCTCGAATCTCTGAAATTATAAGACCTACGGTAATACATGTTAGCTCAACTTGTTGGAAATTTATTAGTCTTTAAACGTTTGATAACATGTGATATCAAAAAACGTAAGGTTTTTTAAATAAAAATCAGAAACTAAAAAATGGCCATAAATTTCGCAGTTTTTCACGTACTACCCAGCTAGCACAACTTTTTTTTGCTTGCAAAATGTGGTTTTATACTGCCCTGTGGTGTCTAAACAACATACCAAAAATGCAGCAATACTACTTGATTTGCGAGTTTAGGGTAAAATTATGTACGATTTGACCGTACTATATGGCTTATGTTGAATAATTGAGTTTATTTTATTACTAGATTGCACCGTATCCTTATGAAGTTAATATACTGGTTACATTAAATATACTGTGAGGCAATATTGCGATAATGACGTAAATACTCAAAGTATTTGTTTGCAATATTTGTTTAGAAAAGTAAATACCTGTTTAGCAGAAATATTACTATTATATTAAATTTCTTTGGAATTTCAAAATCGTGACGCACAACGATACTCACAATAGGATATTATAACTAATAAAAACTTTCACAATAAAAAAAGGTTGTAGTTATAATTATCTCAACACTGTTTTTTCCCTTATTGTATTTAGTATTTTCTTGTGTAATCCTTTAGTATCTTTGGTTTTCTTTTTTATAAGTATAAACAATTGAACAGGGCTAGCGATCTTGACCTTTGAGAAATAAGGCAAAAGTGGCAAAACATAACATAAAAACATACATTCGAATTGGGAACCTCCTTTTTTGAAGTCGTGTGAAAATAAACAAAATAAACTAGCATTAGGCACTGGTCTCACCGCGAGCTACTAAGCTATGAACTATCGGCTATAAACACAAACAAAAGATACGCACTCCTGTGTAAATAAAAGAGACACGGCTATACTCGCCCAGCTATCAGCTATCACCGCCGGGCGAGTATCGCCGTGTCTCTTTTATTTACACAGGAGTGCGTATCTTTTGTTCGTGTTTATAGCCGATAGTTCATAGCTTAGTAGCTCGCGGTGAGACCAGTGCCATATTTAGCCGGTACCAAGCGTGAGTAAACTCCCCACACGGCGGACTGATGGCCTGGTGAAGCTCACAGGAATCCGCGGCGCAGGACCGGTCATTGTGACATTCCGTGGGGGATGCCTATGGGCAGCAGTAGACGTATTTTAGCTGATGATGATGATGAAAATACTAGGCTTATCACAAAACTTTGATTAAATCAGAGATCGGGAACTATAAACGCAATTATTCCTCTAGATGCGTAAAGTAGCCCATCACGCTCGCTCCGACACATCAGTAGCCGTACCATGAGTTGGAAAGTAGAGGGTACGTTAGGTTTTACTGCCCGCACTGACATATTGGAGCGAGCGCGATGGTCTGCTTTTAGTGTAAAGTAAAACCTAAAGTTACTGCCAAGTTGCCAATCGCTAACGCTTAATCGTCAATCGTAAACGAAAGGTAGCTAACTATCTTTGTCGCACTAATATGCAAGAGTGACAGAGAGGGAAAACTACGATACGCTACCAAGCGCTAGCGATTGGCAACTTTGCTAAGCATGCTGTAAAGTCATGGTACGGCTTACGCACGAGTACTACTATAGTTTTTCAAATAAAAAATACGTGATAAGAATGTTTTACGTATCGAGTAAACGAGGTATCGACACAGGTACCTAAAGGCACTGATCTCACCGCGAGCTACTAAGCTATGAACTATCGGCTATAAACACGAACAAAAGATACGCACTGCCGTGTAAATAAAAGAGACGCGATACTCGATCAGCTATCACCGCCGGGCGAGTATCGCCGTGTCTCTTTTTAGGGTTCCGTAGCCAAAATGGCAAAAACGGAACCCTTATAGTTTCGCCATGTCCGTCTGTCCGCAGCATAGCTCAGTGGCCGTTAATACTAGAAATTTGCAATTTAGTACAGGTATCATTGAATAGGTATTTTAAAAAAATAAGGGTGTTAAAAAAAAGTTTTTTCTTAAGTCAATATTTTCGCAAATAATCGCTCCAGAAGAAAAAAAATTGTCCATCCTCCCTCTAACTTTTGATACGTAGGTCCAAAAAATATGAAAAAAAATCATGAATGAAAAGTGGGCTTATAGAGTACTTTAAAATAAAACTATTTCGAACATAATCGGCCCAGCCGTTTTTTTAATAACTACGGAACCCTACACTGAGCATAGCCCGACATGCTCTTGGCCCGTCTTTTTTTTACAAGGGAGTGCGTATCTTTTGTTCGTGTTTATAGCCGATTGTTCATAGCTTAGTAGCTCGTAGTGAGAGCAGTTCCTAAGTCTGGAAACACGCGCACAGGTGGGGTGATAAGGAGACCTACATACGTCGTGTGTTGATGCTGGCTACTAAAAGAGCTTATGTTCTTCTTCTATGGGTATTTCATAATTCATAACAGTGAGATTGGTATTACATGAATTGTGATTTTAATGCTGAATTCCTGACCATTTTTAGAGTCTTTAATGTTAAATAAAACTTCCTGGATTCGGATTCATTTCAGAGATAATCAACCTTTTTTCGAAATAAGTTTTTCGAAAAAAGGTTGACCCCACGACCCAAATGTCACCCTGTATACAAAAATGAGTATACACGGGTACACGTAATATGCAGAATACTCTACAGTTTACGGGCTGCAGAAATTGCACTCACTCTCGGCTACTAGATCTTTCTTTGGGTTTTACAAAGTAGTGACGAAATATGTAGGAACTTTTCCTCGGGTGACACTGACAACTATACAAAGTTAACAAGGTAGGAATAAAGTGTTAGATTTGTTTTGGTCTACTGCTATAAATAGAGTTTCTAAAGAAAAGTAACAGATACACATTTTTAATACACCAACATCATCATCAGCCTATTTCAGTCGACTGCTGGACATTAAGCGGTTTCGTCAATGTATGGATTTTTTTTTTGAGCTACAGTTCCACGAGAGGCATAATTTTTTTTGTAAATTTACACACATCCCGAAACGAGTAAAAAAAATGTCATCTTTAGGGCTCTACCGCAGTGTAAAGATTTGTTTTTTTTTTCTATTATTCCGAAAATAATCATATGTCAAAATATGTTTACATATTAGTGTAGTATTTTTTTTAAATATTTTAAATAAAAAATATAGGAAAAATATAATTCAAAAAAAATCCATATTAAATTAAATATTTTTTCTTCTCATTTTAAATTTTATAGCGTATTATCTATATTGCATGAAAATTATCATTTTTTAATTTTCAGCTTAGGGAACTGAATTAAAAAAGTTTTTAATTGAAAACTTCAAACGATGGTAGAACCCTAAAGATTTAGTTTAAAAACGTTTTTATTATTTTTCCCGTAATTTACAATTTATTTAGAGGCTTTTGGTAGGTCACGCGTAATAAAGTCAAATTCGGGACACCCTACCGGACATATGCTCTCCTCCTCCTATACCTCCGGCCTACGCGTATGAACGCAAGCGGATTGACGATCGCAGTAGTGTATCCAATATGATGACGCCGCAGCCCATCATCAATCTTTAACAAATAAATGGTCAGTGATATACCAACATATATAATAGGTATATAGGCCATAACTTTTTGCGTACCCAATATACACCTGCCAGCCCTATCTGTAAATCTATTTGTAGTTGAAATTAATTTCAAATGAATTTACCAGCAAACGTAATGAGCACTCGAACAGAACCCACGCTCCATGAGCCGAGTGCATTGAACCAAAAGCGTGGTTCGTTACTTAACACATCGTGAAACCGAACTTTTTGCGAGCAAAACTTCACTTTTTTACTTTACCTAATACAGTAGAATGTTGACGTTTTTGCATTAGCTCGATGAGTCGCTGACGTTTGGGTTGAGATTGGTATAGGGTTGCCATGCCATTAGTGAGCTTTTGTCGAGGGCCTTTGGCACTGGTCTCACCGCGAGCTACTAAGCTATGAACTATGGGCTATAAACACGAACAAAAGATACGCAGTCCCGTGTGAATAAAAGAGACACGGCGATACTCGCCCGGCGATGATAGCTGATAGCTGGGCGAGTATCACCTTACCACCTTTTTCGCAAAAAAAACCCGAAAACCTAACTCTTCCAGATCTGGACGTGTTCGGCTCAATCGAATCAGAATCACGAGCTGATTCGATCAAGATAATAAAAAATACGGTCAAAATTTTTCGTATATTTGAGTTTCCGTTACGTGACGCTGCTAGTAATTTCGTACAAAAAACGTGACGTTATGAAATTTTATTTTTGGATTTCTTTTTTTATTATCTAGTTCGAATCAGCTCGTGATTCTGATCGAATGAGCCCAGGCATGTCCAGATCTGAAAGAATCAGATTTTCAGGATTTTTTTTGGAAAACGCCCTGGGGCGTACGCATAAATAACACACACACACACCATCAGCCTATGGTCCACTGCAGGACGTAGGCCTCTCCTATTAACTATGCGTATAGACGCATTAGGAGGTTATCAATAAGTAATGTAAAATAAATCATGCTAGGTTTATTCGGCTAGTTTTTGATGTCACTTTTACATCAAATTAATTAGGTCAGCCATGATCACGTAAATATCACTCACGCTATACCAGAATACCGTAAGGTATTCGGATAGGCGGGTAGCACGTACGTTTACCTATACATAGGTATGGTATTGGTATAGGCAATATGCTAGTTATTGCTAGACACCATCTCAGTATAGGTATTATAAGATACGTATAACTTAGACAGACGGTGACATCAGAAATCCTAATTCCGTCGACATCTATTGATCACCTCGTTCACTTTGACAACTGTAAATTCCTTTACAGTTCCCAAAACTACATTAAAACTCAATCATAACTGTATACAAGTAAGGATCATTTTCAAGACAATGTAAAAACACAATTAAAAGGCGCACGGATTACGCAAATATAGACTCCAAGTCAATGGTGTAAGCACTTTAAAACGTGCAATATTAATTATGCTCTCCCGTAATAAGGATATAGACAGTTCTAAGTCACACCTTAACTGCCTTTCAAAAGGTCTTATTTCTTAGCGAAAACCATTCAAAATATGTCCTTTTGAAAAGACTCGACTGATTAATGCCCATCTCAGGTGTCGGCGACGTTGACAGTACAAAAAATGACAATTACAGAGTAAGTACAATGGGAGTAACATATGTCAATAGCGTGTGGCTGAGATCGGGCGATACCGTGATCGATGGATAAATATGGTTGACAACAGGCCATTTATTACTAGTGTCACTAGCACTAGTACCGTTTCTTCTAGAGATTTATTGGAGGCACACTCTACTGCGTGCTCAGATTGGTCTAAGAGACACGGCGATACTCGCCCAGCTATCACCGCAAGGCGTGTATCGCCGTGTCTCTTTTTTTTACACGGGAGTGTGTATTTTTTGTTCGTGTATAAGCCCATAGTTCATAGCTTAGTGCTCGCGTTGAGACCAGTGCCTAAAGAAAACCTCCCCAGTATCACGGGCAGTATCAGGGTATCACGGGCGCAAGATATAAGGATTCCAACCAATCTCTGAGTGCAACACGGCGCCTCAAACAATGACACACCTTACCAGAGCCTGGAAAATCCATAGCAAAACAAAAGACTGGCGCAACCAAACTGGGCAGGGCCTCGAAGAGAAGATTTCTCCAACTCGAGAATTTCTGCGCCATCGGAGAGAATAAAAATAGATGTTGACATTCTCGAAAAATTTAATTGCGACAAACAGAGAAAAAGAATTAAGAATTGTTGAAACTCGAGAAAAGATCGAGAAACCAAAAACCCTAATCACTAGGCAACCCTTTGGAAAACAATTTCTACTATTGCTAATAATAACGATTTGTTAGTAGCAATAGCCCAAATTTATTAAGCGTTCTTTATAGATCGGCTTGATACCCGTATAATCTTTTTGCTTTAGAATAAACATTAATCAATATGTAATCACTTACGCGTCAGAAACTAAATTTAATTAGACGAACATGCAAAATTGTCATTATATTGTAGCTACTGGTATTTTTTACGGGGATACAAAGAAACTCGGTGTTTAATTGAAAGCTTCCGTTTTTTCGTTCCACCGCCCATAAGAGCCTCAATGAGGCCAATACTGTTAGCGCAGAATAAATAATAGTAATTTGCGTGTGTACACTCGAACTCGGTAAAACCAATGTAGTCAATATTATTTTGTAGGTACAGTTATTTAACTCTAACAAACATCTGTTGTATGTTCCGTTTACCGTACCTCTCAGACAACTTATTATATAAGTCGAATTGTCACACATGACTTTACCACTTTATAGGATATGTTATTAACCGACTTCAAAAAAAACCGGCCAAGTGCGAGTCGGACTCGCGCGCGAAGGGTTCCGTACCATTATCAATTTATTATTTAAAAAATACAGTTAAATCAACCTACCTCAAAAACCATAAGAGATAATTTAATCAAACCAAAAATCGTTGTTACAGTTTATTAATGTGCATAACATATATTTTTTTTAGAATTTTATATTGCGTAGTTTTAAAAATAGAGGGGGGGGGGACACATTTTTCAGACTTTGAGAGCTGACATCTCGAAAACGAGTTGCTTAAATAAAAATAAAATTAATAAACCTTGATATCATTTTGAAAGACCTTTCTATTAATACCCCACACGCTTATATACAACAAAAAATTTTTTTCTATCCCTCAATTACATGTATGGAGGGCCCCCATCCCAATGTTTTTTTTTTACAATTTAGTATCATAATCTTGTAGCGGTTCATACAACACGTATCCTTACCAAATTTCGTTACTGTAGCATTTATAGTTTCCGAGTAAATCGGCTGTGACAGACGGACAGACGGACAGACGGACAGACGGACATGACGAATCTATAAGGGTTCCGTTTTGCCATTTTGGCTACGGAACCCTAAAAAGGAGGAGGTTCTCAATTCGTCAAATTTTTTTTTTGATGTATGTATGTTAGTATGTTACCTGATATCTCCGAGAATCGTGAACTGATTTTTTGTTTGTGATCGTACGGGATAACCCCGAGATGGTCCCGTTGGCACCAAGTTGGGGTCTGATGATGGGCTCTTGGAGAAATCGAGGGTTCTCTTCAAATGTTATATGTTATGTATGGCGCTTTTGTTAAATTTCATTCATTTACAAGAATTTGCTTTCAGAAAGTAGGATTTGATGATAGGAAACCAATGACGGAAACCACAGATGATAGGATCTTGGAGAAATCGGTTGAAGTTGGCTGTTTTCTAATTTTAAATTTGGTGATTATTTCTCTACAGAATACACATACAGTATACAGAGGTATAGCGAAAAACAGTACGCTGTAACCACTTCCATTCCGCCAAAGCAAACCTATAAAAGAACCGCTAGACGCATAGGCGCGACTCCAATAATACCTATACTCGTACTAACAAATCTGGTCCTTATGCCCTGGGCATACCTACGCTCTGAGACGTATACATAATATTAGACGCCGCTGCAACAAAACGAGTTCAGTAAAACACTCGAGGACAAGTCAATCCATTGGCTTATACTTTTCAGCGTATTTATTGTATACAATATTGCCTATAAACCATAATGAGTATCATCAGTCATCACATCATACATCATCAGCCTATGATAGTCTACTGCTGGACGTAGGCCTCTCCTTTAATTATGTGTATCGACGCATTAGGAGGTAAATGCCCATAATCGCCACGCTGGGCAAGCGGATTGGCGATCGCAGTAAAGTGTCCACTCCACTATGATGACGCTGCTGCCCATCATCAATATATAAATAAATAAATCTTTTATCAAATAATGGTCAGTGACAGTTCAATCCCTTAGTCGACTCTTACGACACCCGCAGGAGGAGTTGGGGTGGTGACAAATGTATTCTTACTGCCGTCACCACACGGCCACGTATAATGAGTATATCTGCGGCAATCTCAGTGTACACTTAACGAATTGGAAGCCCAGGTTAATCTAGAACTATATCAAAATTAGTAAAATTACAAGTAGTAAGATTTATTATCATCAGATTGATACCGCCACTTCGACATAGTTCCCAAGTGTCCTAGAGTTGGGTGGGTGGGCTTTACGTGATATTGCAGACATAATGCAGAAAAGCCGACGTAGTTGGCTGAGCCTGTTCTGCCGATCGTAGACCTAAAGAGTAATCTTGAAATAGAATAATTATCGTGACCTATGAATCTCAGGAGTAAGATTCCACGGAAGCCCGAAAAAGAATGCATGTCGTGGCAGAAGACATGAGTGCCAATGGTCCATACATAATCTATATTTAGGATGCAAAGGACCGGGCATTGAAAGCAAAACATATGGAAGACGGGCTCAAGCACTAGTAGGGATATAAACGCCTAAGTATAGTAGATTTTTTTTCTTTATAGAATTAAAACAGTCGAAATTATATAGCAACATCAACGTCAAAGTTAGGTCAGCCTTAGGTCAAAAGATGTCTACAGACCATAAATAACCTTTTAACACTCAAACCGGACGTATAAAGAAATTTTCACATCAAATGCAGACATCGAAAAAACCATACGCCACGCCACTAAAAAAATAAACAAAAACCTGCATGTAATAACCACTAAGACTATTATAAATTATAGAATCATCAGGCACGAAATAAAAAGCATCGGATTCCTAGATGTGACTAGGTATAGACGAACCATGGACAAGTCAATAAATATAAAAGGCTCTATAAATATAATGCACAGTTTAAGTTCATGGACAGTACGTTGATATTGCGTGACCGTCCGAAACATTACGTTCCACTTAAATTCACTACAAAATTGTGTGTAATAAATAATAATGCGACTTTATTCATAAAACTTACGAGACGAGTAGGTAATAATTTAATTTGGGGCGTTTTCCAAAAAAATCCCGTCAACCTGATTCTTCTAGATCTGGACGTGCTTGGGCTCATTCCAATAAAAATCAGGAGCTAATTCGATCTAAGAAATAAATGTCCTAAAAAATTCCATTACGTCACGCTTTTTGTATGAACTTACTACTAGCGTCACGTAACTGAAATTCAAATTATCCATGAAAGTTTTGGGACATTATATTTTAGTATCTAGATCGAATTAGCTCGTGATTCTGGTTCGAATGAGACCAAGCACATCCAGATCGGGAAGAATCAGGTGTTCAAGATTTTTATTGGACAACGATCTTTGGTCCTTTCTATAAAACGCAACTTCAAATTGACAGATAAGATCAATCGAATAATAAGCTGATTTCTGTTCGAAGGCCGTTTATGAATCTTTGAATTCCGACGTTTATCAAAGTCAAAATACTTTATAGACAAACCGTGCTTGCCCACAAATCCCCTGGCCCGATGACATGAATGATGAATGTTAGACAATACATACGCGTCGCATTAGCCAGCTGATCGGGGTGAAGGCTGTTCAACGTGTCTGGACTAGGTGCAGGGTGACATCATAATGCCACATTGATGCCCTGGTACACACATTTAAAATAATCAATTTTTTTTTACATGACTTTATTTTAACTGTTTAAAAAAAGTTAAATCTTGAGATGATTTCGGATGTGATTCGCAATTTAAAGGAAATAGTAAGTGGCAGGTCTATATAAACGCTCGCTATTTCACTCTGCACTGATTGGATATAATTATGTGTAGATCCCTTACGATCCCTTAGATTATGGTCGCGGATACTCCATGATGAGGATCCTCTAAATGGATCGAAACATGTCGAGCAATTATCGACTTAAATTATGTGAGTAACCCGTGTGATAAATATTTAAATATGTTTGAGTCTCACGTTAGTTATAATTCTAAAATTATGTTTAGATCCTACGAAACGAAAGCATAGTATATTAGGCAAATACACTAAAACAGTAGCTGCGGTAGTACGCGCTACTGCACTACGCACTCGCATCAGATTCATCAGTTACGTAGTGGCCAGCTGATCCGGTAGACACGCCTGGACAAGACTCAGATTCGACATGACGTCAGCACACAGCGGATTCACGATTTCGCAATCGAATTCGCTGAGGAAACACGGAACATGAGGAAAACTTAATTTAAATAGTTATACCCCCTTCATAAACGTCTCTTATCTTAGCAAGCCGATAAGTATGTTTTGTCCCTTTCGGTCTTATTAATAAATCTATAAGAATGAAAGGGAATTTATGAATAAGGGAGGGTTAGGCCTTGAATGGTCGCTAATTGACGGTACCCTATATAACCACATACATCCGGAGTCGTTTCAAAATTGCTAATATTGCTTCTCATTAAAAGATACCTGATTGAAAGACCAGGATGCTTAGCCAAGTTCCCAATCGCTAACGCTTAGCGTATCGTAGTTTTCCCTCTCTGTCACTTTTTCATATTAGTGCAATAAAGACAGTTAGCAACCTTTCGTTTAAGATTGACGATTAAGCGTTAGCGATTGGCAACTTGTCTAAGCACCCTGGCAAATGCTATACCTAACACCTAAAAGCAGATGGTGGGCCGATTATAACACAGTTTGTAGGTTCGAAAATTCGTATCATCAGTTCAGGGGTCGAACACCCTATGTCAATTGTTCAGTGATACTCGTAAAAAAAGGATAATTATACAATCAGAACATGTTAATGTATGAAATGAAGGGGGAAAATAAAGGAAGTTTAACATTATAGCTGCATGGTGCAGACATTATAGACCTTTTAATGCTGATAAACTGTTACCAAGCATAACACATTAATATTTATTGTACTCTTCGATGCATCTATCATGTCGAAATAATTCTGGCAAGTTTATAAACGTAGAATGAAAATTACATTATTTATAAACGTCTCCCGACTTAACAAGCCGCTAAGTATTTTTTGTTCCTTTCCGTCTTATAAACATATTCATAAGACCGAAAGGGACAAACAATACTTAGTGGTTTGCTAAGTTACTAGACGTTTATGAGTAAGGGGGTTAAAGCACACATTCTTCAACATTAAGGAACGCATACAAAAACGTGTCAAACATCCAATATCGAATTCCAGCGTTAAAGAGGTAAAAAGACGCATGATTATTTCCCGAGTCAAAATATAGAATGCAACTTTGTCAGAGGTGTCGCGGACACAAAAGGTACAAAACGGGAGTTGACTCAGCTGATAGGTGCGTTGAACTTTAGAACAGGCAGGTTGAATCATGAACTACACATTTCTATGCCTAATTCTGGATTGGGTTGTACTCGTACAATTGTATATTGTATAAGTAGATTTATGTGATCGTAACTCAATACCTTCCATCACACTGCCAAAATAAGGATTTATCGTGGTGTCAACGCGCAGATTAACGACGCAATTGACATTTTATGGGCGTACGTCCTGACCAAGGACAACAAAATACAACCAAACTCTAGTTTCAACAGAAAATATAATAGGATCTTACTGTGATGATGTATAGTTGTTATACTATATATCGTGATCCTGACATCATAATTTCATGGAACGCGACTGCTAATTTCCAAGAATCGAAGGATATTTGTGCAGATCATTTTGAACAACTCAACTGCTGAATAATACACAGAATCTCATTTAATAACTACACTTACCCTCTTATTCATTAACTTCTCCTAATTTAGGAAGCTGATAAGTATTGAAGATGAAGGTGTTATCAACATGTCTATTAGTGTTTAGTTATCTTGAAATGAATGCCTCCAACGGATTACGATATGATGCAATTTCAAAATTGCCTCTTAGAAGCGTTTAGAAAAGCATTTCTAAGTTGTCAACTACGAATAATTTACACAACTGTGCAGCAGAACGACTCGTTTAAAGAGGTTACTGCGGTGGAGTGCAATCTCAGTGCAACGCGTAATGCAGGCTTTCACCGTGGGCGAAGGAAACCGCAGCCGGCTAGATAGGAAAATAGAAAGGCTCTAGGCGAGTCTAGCAATAAGGGCCCAGCCGAAGACTTAAACACCACGAAATTACAAACCTATCACAAAAAAGGCACGAGTAGTTCGTCTCTGGTTACTCCATTTCATAGGAATGCTGCTGTCTTATATTACAATGTGACGTTTGTAGCGTGATTGCAATTTGAGAATGTGCTTAGACAAATTATTAGCTCATTATCTTTAGTTTGGCGAAGCTGTAAACGCTAGCTTCTGTAGAACTTACTTTCCATGCATCTCGTAACAAATATGCTTGTACAAACAACAACATTCTTAACAATACATCAGTGGATATTATTACAAAAGGCATAAGTCAAGATTTATCGCCGTATCTTACGCCTTAAGACAAAAAAAATCGAGGAATTATTTTAAGCTTTTAGAGAAGAAGTATTTAACTTCTTAGATAAGAAAATTCCTTCATTATTTATATAAATAATTCGGCACTGCATTCCTCAACCATGCAGCTGTACAAATATTTGCCCAAATCAAATCGCCAACGTGGGCGACTGCACATATTCCAATTCGCAAATTAACACTTTCTGACCAAGTGCAAGTGACGTTTCCTTAAACGTGTGTTTTTGTTGCTAATATTTACACAACTTTGATCACTTATTATTTATACAATTTTCTACAAATCGGCATATCAAGAAATAAAATCATGTTTCTATTTGATATATATCCCTAAGCAAAACAATGGTGTCAACCATTTTTATCATCAGAAAACGTGAGCTGATTATGCTAGCAGCTCAAAAAACCAGACGTATCTTTGTTCGCTTTTAGTTTAAGTGTTTCAGTTTCTTTTTACACTGTCTCCTTTTTTACAAATGTCAAAGTAAAGTGGTCTCCAAAAATATGAGCGACAGACAGAGTCTAATCATCATTAATGTAAAAGGCGTTTTAAGAGTTTTAAGTCTTAAGATATGACCTGACCGGAGTAACTAATGGGTTGTTTTTTGTCTAAATTCCTAAAGTTGAAATCAAAGATTTGAAGAATCCTAAGTAGAAGTAATACTAGCAGAATAGTGGTAACAGGTGGGTACTTCGACGTTTTAAAACAGCGCTTGGTCAGCCGTCATTTCCAAGAGTAGGGATTCCCTAGATGCTATGTCAGATACACCGTCATAAAATCTGGCTAGTCTAATCGGACACCAAAAAATCATATCTACTTCAGTCTGGAAATAGTTAAAAAGGAAGAGAACCTAGAGAGGATCACGAGAAAATTACCCTGTTCATCATGTCTCCAATATCGGAAGGATTCCTTATCGTCCACGGATACAGAGTACAGCCTTTTTTCAAAGTGACTCACCAAATCCTATTTTGTCACTTCGCGCTTGTTCACTGAGGCCATTTCAGGGTGCTTGACTCTGAGCCGGTGACCAGCCTTCAACCCGATCAGCTGTGGTGATGTCATTATTATCCAATGTTTGATTAGCACTTGACGTTTAGGTGTGTTAGGAGGACTGCGACTGTGGCCCGAGAAGATGCGATTTTGGTAACGAATTTCAGTCTACAAAAATGTACTGTGGACTATCTGCTGGCAATTTGCGTACAAATTTGGTATGAGATAGGTATCATAGCAGATTTAAACAAGCCTCTGAAAATCGACATATCGTCAAGTCATGATGCCAATCGCTAACGCTCAGTAGCGAATGAAGCTTTGACGCACTAACTAGAAAGAGTGACAGAGAGAGAACTACGTAATCAGATCGAGATGCAAATCGCTAGACGTTCAACGCCAAACGGTAAAGAAATTACCCTGGCTAAGCTCAATAAATACTTATATCAAGAACTTCAAAAATTTCGAGCTTCTGTCTTTGTAACTCCAACGAAAGCATCATCGGAGTAACAGGGATACTCGATTTACGTTATTCGATGTTCGGGGTAGGCCCTTAGCGACATTTTATCAGTATCCTACCCACGTGGCCGAACAATCCAACATATCACGAAGCAGATAAAGACGTCCTCTTAAATACTCCAATTGCACGCAGATACACGAGACCTGACCTCCGCCATGTTATTTACTGTATGCAGGTCGAATAAAGTTTAAAAATAACTTTTTTTATGACCGTGGATTTTAGGCAATGGTTCCGTCATTGGGTTTTCGATATTATATTATATTGAAATAGGAATGTTTATGAGAATCATGAACGTCGAGCATTTCTTAAAAAGTACGTCTTCCGATATTGATAAAAAATTGTAGGATGATGAAATTGATGAATCAATGATGCTGAGCAAGATGCACCACATTTCCCAAAATGTTTGTATGAAACGTTCCTTTTCTGTTACCAAAATGTATAGGAATCTGGTAACAAAAACGGAAAAGTCCATACAAACTTCCTTGGACATTTTGGGAGATGTGGTGGATGTTGCTCTGCATCATGGACTCTACCAGCCTACCAATTTCTATAAATATCGAAGACGTGATCCAACTGTACAAACTTTTTGAGAATTATGGTACAGTCAAGTGCAAAAATAAGTATCGAAAGAATCCGCTAATAAATATGTTACGACGTTCTTATTATACAGAATTAGAGTGCACTGGGAGATATTTTTGAACATTTTTGTGTACACCTTATTTTGTCTTTGACTGTACACTGCTAGACCTTTGTAATTTGTAATACTAAGTACGCAAGCCTACGCATAGTTGATCTATGTCAAGTGAATGCAAAATGGCGGTTACATAAAATTATTACTTATTATTGACTGTAACCAGATTTTTTTCAAGACAAGCGTAATTGCGTAACTAAGTACGTACATATATTAATATTACTCACTAACTAAGCTACGCGTTATCTTTTAAACTTGTAAGGATCCCCACAGTGCATTTTTGCCCGATAACATTCGCAACCTGCAGATAACTCGGTTGTCCTACTAACATCGAACAAATTACTTGACTTCGCTTATCAGCATTGATAACAGCTTAAACTAAACTGTATTATCGTACGATTATAGTGACAAAGTTATAGTAAGCATCCAAAAGTGTAGGTATAGACCGTAGACGGGGAGCAACAGGTCAACAATGGCTAAAGCTATACACCGTGGGCTGTTTAAGCCCGACCGATTTTAATACAGTGTTTTCTTGAGCACATTTAAAACTATAAAGTCATATTAACTTTTCTGGATATCACCTAGTTTCAGTCTTATAGACATATTGATAAGTGCGAGAGGGACAAACAGTACTTAGCGACTATAAGGGGGCTAGCCTCTTCGAAACATGAAACATTCGCACGTAGTGACTAAATGTACACGAGTTTACCCGTTTTTTTTCATAATGGTAATTTTTAATTTATTTTAATGGTACATACATGTCAACATATACAGTGTTTAATGTGTCTTACAATAGTCTATATTCAATTACAGTCATAATATCATACTATTCTTAATGCAAGCGACTGCATGAATAAAGTCAAACTTTTGATGCGTAATTTTTATACGATTTACATTATTCGGTCTTCGAACGTATTGGTTTTTTGCTTATCTTAAAACCCGAAGTCAAATGCTCGTAAAATTCTGCGTGATTGAACGCAGACGCAATACAACTTAATCTCTTTTACGGGCGTTTTATTTAGTTGTACATTTCATCTTTATAATTTGGATGTTTTTACAAAATGTAGCGTCACTCTAACCTGTTAAATTAAATATTGTCATGAATTAAATAACCACATTTTTTTATGTACAGTCAACCAAAATAGTGGTTCACCACTTTTCGACACTATTCAGTGGTAATGAAGTCAAAAAGTGGTAAACCACATTTTTTGCTGACTGTACCCCAACATTACCCGGTTCTATGTTACATTTTCGGGGTAATTAAACCTTGACTAATGCCCGCCTTCCACTGCGAGCGGAATGGACTCATTAATGGTCCCGTTTCAAGTTCATCGCTGGCCAAGTGCTAGCATGCAGTTGACGGCTGTAAGTAGGGTTGCCAACCAGAGATCACAGATATGCGGGACATTCGCGAATAAATTGCGAGAATTGGTTATGAAATGCGGGACGGGTATGGCATTAACATTAAAAAACAATGCTTAGTTTCAGGATCGGTTCAATTTAGATGCACCTAAATGCACCCATCGCAATCATTCATATTTTGATAGTTATACACGTTTTCAGTGCACTGTGCTCGCGGGCTATAGTCGCGGACGTCACGGTACATTCAAATTAACATGACGCAATCTTAAATTGCTTTCATTTACGTATCCGTATTATTATTTTAGTTTAGTATTCCCTGAAAAGCGGGACAACTGGCGACCCGCGCAAACCCTTTGCGGGACCCATACTTTAGGGTCAGAGAAACGGGACGTCCCGCTTATAGCGCGACGGTTGGCAGCCCTAGCTGTAAGTCACGCCAGCGGTGTAAGTTGAACGGAGCCATTAATGAGTCCGTTCCGCTCGCAGTGGAAGGCAGGCATAAGTGTCAGTGTGACAATGTTCTAATTTCAAGTAGACAAAAGTTCAACCTAGAACCATGTAATATTGAGGCAGCGGCGTCTCCAAAACAAAATACTAAATTGATCGTTGTGTAATAAAGTTCCACGATACTTATTTATATGCAATATCATGCTCTCGGTAACTTATGACAACAACGATTAGTTCAGACGTTATAAGTATACAAGGTGCCCATGAGGAAAGGGAAAAATTCTAACAGCATCTTCCTGAGATTAAAAGAAGCAATCAATGTTAAATGAGTTTTGGTCAAATCTGCAAAAAAACTATTAAAACGGATAAACTCGCGTATATTAACAAATTTTAACTTCATTCCGACGTTTCGAACACTTTACAGGGTTCGTGGTCTGCGGATGACCAAAATAGACTGAAACCAGAAAACTTCATAAAACATTTTTAACTTCAAATTTGCTCAGAAATCCGATGTTGTATTTTTTCCCTTTCTTCATGGGCACATTGTACGGTCGGCTCTAATAATATGTATACGATTTCGATCCTTATGCCTTTGACATACGTTCCGAAATGTATACATATTATTAGACGTGACTGTATCTAACAGTCAATGATTAACTAAAGCTTTATAAAACGATTGAAAGACGTTTTATATAGCCGTTGTCACAACGTTGTCTTGTGGGATTAGTGTCGGATTGAATTATGAACTGCGATGTATTGAGCTCTTCAATCATTGTCAATTATACTCGTATGTACCTCGTGTGTTCATAAGTTTTGAGACGAAATGAATACTCGAATTATAATTAGATAAGATAATTTATTTTTATGACACAGTTATAGGGTTAATGAAAGACAATGTCTTAGTAAAATAAAAATATAATTTACTCGAAATGTCCACCCTTATTTTTTATACAGGCTCTTAAACGCGGTTTCCACTCATCAATAGCTTCACGTACTTTTTCAATAGGAATACGCTTCGCTT
>JALPQI010012296.1:0-38507 GCA_025490895.1 Thaumatotibia leucotreta
CATAAATTTTAATGCTGAATTCCTGAGCATATTTAGAGTATTTAATGTTATATAAAATTTCCTGGATTCGGCTTGGTCCAAAGATAATTAACCTTTTTTCGGAAAAAGTTTTTCGACGTAACTCGTCATAAAACTTCTTTTTGATTACAATGCTGCCACAATGTGTTCTAATATTACCACACCTTTTGCCTGACAATCAAAAAATAAGAATAGACTTGACGAAAAAACCTGTCCTTAAAGAAAAACATTTAAAAAATGAGTTTTAACAAATTGTTGATATGATAAACAGTATTTTTTTTTGTGGAATTTGACATTTGGTCTCATGATATTTTTTGTTTATTTTGATGTCTAGAATGCATAGTTAAAATTATGTGGTTTCCTCGCGAGGCACCGTGTATAATATGTCATTTTCGGACAAAAAAGTTTGATATTTTAATTTTTTTTGTGTTTTTTTTTTATTTTTTTTTATACATGATTAATAATAAATTGTAAGGTAAGAATTTATTTTATATATATAATTTTTTTTCTTAGGTTAAAATTTTCTGACACTTTTTGTCATTTTCTCTAACTTTCGTCAGTAAGTATGTCAAGATAAGAACTATTAGCGTAAGAATTTTAATCGTGCAGGCATTTATCAGTGACTTATTAGGAAATTATTTTTTTTTTAACATGACTGTCATTATCTCTTAAATTAAGCTGACTCCAGAAAAGTTCATATGACATTATAGTCTCAAAATTTGGTCAGGAATACACCTTTCAAGTTTGTCGGGTTACTGGATACCCCGTATAATGGATTTTTCAATTTGACGTGAACGTTTGACAACCAATCAGTGTAATTTGAATAAGTGATTAAAATCGGTGTAGGTAATTATTATTTATTATAATTAAAATGACTATAATTTCTGAAAGGAACGTCACAATCCTTTTAGCACTAAGTTTCTTTCTCAGTTTACTCAGTTAGTAAACACCAGTGATCGTTATCAACGTGCCGCAACTGCGGTATTGGTGGCAAAATATGGTTGACACAAAAATCAAATACACAGGTATTTTATAGATTATTAAAATGTCATAAATTATAGTCATTTTAATTATAATAAATAATTACCTACACCGAAATTAAAATTCTTTCCTTACAATTTATTATTAAATTGGTACAAAAAAAATCAAAAAATCACAAATAATAATTAAAAAAACGAACTTTTTTGTCCGAAAATGACATATGTCTCATAATATTTTTTACTTCTTTTGAAATTAAAAATGTATTGGTAAAGTCTGTCCGAATACTCATTCCCACCCTGTATAACACTAATCTTACTCCACTTGAAATAGTTACTAGAATATTCATTTTGATTAAATTCGATCGAAATTCGATCTCTGGTCATAAATTAATGACATTAAAATTTTCATTTAATAAAGTAGGATAAAGTTTGTATGTGCCCTAACAAGAGTAGGTAGGTACTTTTTTTTTAGGGTACAAGTAATAGAACAAAATAGCATTTTTATATTTGTTACTTTTTCTGTCAACCGTAGTCATTGCCACGGAAAGTGCACGTTGATAACGAACACTAGTAATTACACTTTTTTCAAAGATGGTTGAGGATATAGATGCCGATAAGTTGATTTCTTTGGTAGAAGAACGTTCAGTCCTCTGCGACAAAACAATTGACGATTACAAAGATACGTTTTTAAATACTAGAGCGTGGAAGGAGGTCCGCCAAGTCATTTTTCCAGGGTTTGAAAACAACACGAGCAAAGAAAAGACAAAACTTAGATGCATCTACTGATGAACACGGTACCGCAACGTTAATGTGCAGGCGCCGGCGCGCGGCGCGACAACGTGTGTTTGCCCGGTGCAGCACCGTTAAACAGTACGACGCCACGTCGTATTTTCGCACGGTGCGATAACGTGCAATACCCCGATGCGGCGCCGTTTTATGTTTACGACGCCGCACCGTGGTCATGTGGCCGGGCCCTTAGGGTATTAGAAACCAGTGACGTAGCCGCTACAAGGAAATTCCTTTTTTTCACTTTATATCAACCTGTAGGTATATTAGCAGCCCCGGAGGTAATAAAAAACCGGCCAAAAGCATATCGGGCCATGCTAGGGTTCCGTAGTTTTGCGGATGTCTCTGAAAATATTGGCTTTAGAAAAAACTTTGTTTGAAGACCCTTATTTTTTTCAAAGACCTATTCAACGATATTCCATACTAGGACTACAGCAAATAAAAAATCATTCACACTTCACCAGTTGGGGAGTTACCCCATAAAAAATGTTTTTTCTAATTTTTTCTACCACTACCACGGCATGATTAATTTGTATATCTGTACGAAATTGCAGATTTCTAATATAAATGGCCACTGAGATATGCTGCGGACAGACAGACGGACAAACGGACAGAGCGAAACTATAAGGGTTCCTAGTTTACTACGGAACCCTAAGAAGTTAGAATAGTATGAAACCTCTTTTATAGAGTAGCTTATTTATTTAAAAAGACGTCATCATATCAATAGCATTAGCAGCCCCTGAGGTAATAAAACACCAGCCAATAGCATGTCGGGCCATGCTTGGGTTCCGTAGTTCTTCGGATATCTCCGAAAAGATTGACTTTAGAAAAATATTTTGGTTGAAGACCCTTATTACTTTTTCAAAGACCTATTCCACGATATTTCACACTATAGGATTACAGCAAATAAAAAAATCATTCACACATCACCAGTTGGGGAGATACCCCATAAAAAATTTTTTTTATAATTTTTTCTACCACTGCCACGGCATGATTAATATGTATATCTGTACCAAATTGCAGATTTCTAATATAAATGGCCACTGAGATAAGCTGCGGACAGACAGATGGACAGACGGACAGAGCGAAACTATAAGGGTTCCTAGTTTACTACGGAACCCTAAGAAGTTAGAATAGTATGAAACCTCTTTTATAGAGTAGCTTATTTATTTAAAAAGACGTCATCATATCAATAGCATTAGCAGCCCCTGAGGTAATAAAACACCAGCCTATAGCATGTCGGGCCATGCTTGGGTTCCGTAGTTCTTCGGATATCTCCGAAAAGATTGACTTTAGAAAAATATTTTGGTTGAAGACCCTTATTACTTTTTCAAAGACCTATTCAACGATATTCCACACTAGGACTACAGCAAATAAAAAATCATTCACACTTCACCAGTTGGGGAGGTACCCCATAAAAAATGTTTTTTCTATTTTTTTCTACCACTGCCACGGCATGATTAATATGTATATCTGTACCAAATTGCAGATTTCTAATATTAATGGCCACTGAGCTATGCTGCGGACAGACAGATGGACAGACGGGCATAGCGAAACTATACGGGTTCCTAGTTTACTACGAAACGCTAAGAAGTTAGCATAGTATGAAACCTCTTTCAAAGAGTAGCTTATTTATTTAAAAAGACGTCA
This sequence comes from Thaumatotibia leucotreta, assembly GCA_025490895.1. Lineage (NCBI taxonomy): Eukaryota > Metazoa > Arthropoda > Insecta > Lepidoptera > Tortricidae > Thaumatotibia > Thaumatotibia leucotreta. Next base: position 3,435 of record JALPQI010012296.1, read on the forward strand.
TCATATCAATAGCATTAGCAGCCCCTGAGGTAATAAAACACCAGCCAATAGCATGTCGGGCCATACTTGGGTTCCGTAGTTCTTCGGATATCTCCGAAAAGATTGACCTTAGAATAATATTTTGGTTGTAGACCATTATTTTTTTTCAAAAAACCTATTCAACGATAATCCACACTATTGGGTTACAGCAAATGAAAAAAAACATTAACACTTCACCAGTTGGGGAGGTACCCCAAAAAAATGTTTTTTCAAATTTTTCTACCACTACCACGGTATGTATGTATATCTGTACCAAATTGCAGATTTCTAATATTAATGGCCACTGAGCTATGCTGCGGACAGACAGATGGACAGACGGACAGAGCGCAACTATAAGGGTTTCTAGTTTACTACGGAACCCTAAGAAGTTAGAATAGTATGAAACCTCTTTTAAAGAGTAGCTTATTTATTTAAAAAGACGTCATCATATCAATAGCATTAGCCGTTTCTGAGGTAATATAAAATATTTTAAAAATAAAAATTAAACCGCCTTCAAAAATACGCTGGAACTAAAAAGTGCAAAATAATTTTGGTTCCTACCACTTAGGATTTCCTACCCAAACCTTTAAACCTTTTACCCTATTCATTGAAATAAAATATGATTCCTAGGTACCCCACTGATCTCAGTGAAGTCGGTGCCAAGACAAATACGTCCACAGGCTACATCACACTCATATTTTAGGGTTAGTTATTATTTTAGGGTTAAGAAATACTCTTCAAAATATTATGAATTAAATCAAAATATTATTAATATTATGAAGTGTACACGTCATATTATTTAGTTGTTGTTGTTCTGTGTCTTGGCACCGACTTCACTGAGATCAGTGGGGTACCTAGGAATCATATTTTATTTCAATGAATAGGGTAAAAGGTTTAAAGGTTTGGGTAGGAAATCCTAAGTGGTAGGAACCAAAATTATTTTGCACTTTTTAGTTCCAGCGTATTTTTGAAGGCGGTTTAATTTTTATTTTTAAAATATTTTATTTTTTGCTTTTTAGTATAGTATAAATATAAAATAGGTTCAGTAAAAGTACATTGTGCATCTAGGGAGGTAAGTACGGTATTACCAACGAGAGTGTTAGAAGCCCGACCCCGTAGGCGGGGGCTTTTAATGACTTGAGTTAGTATTCCGCTTAGTGAAAATTATCCCCCAACTCCTAATCGCTAAGGAGTTGTACCTTCCATCATCAGCTCACCAACATGAGCCTATGACCACCTAAAGGCAAATACTCGAATAGCTTAAAAAAACATGAAATATGTTGTATTTAAAGAATTATTGCCCAACTCCTAATCGCTAAGGAGTTGTACCTTCCATCATCAGATCACCAACATGAGCCTATGACCACCTAAAGGCAAATACTTGAATAGCTTCCAAAAACCATGAAACGTGTTATATTTAAAGAATTATTGCCCAACTCCTAATCGCTAAGGAGTTGTACCTTCCATCATCAGCTCACCGACATGAGCCTATAACCACCTAAAGGCAAATACTTGACTAACTTCCAAAAACCATGAAACGGGTTATATTTAAAGAATTATTGCCTAACTCCTAATCGCTAAGGAGTTGTACCTTCCATCATCAGCTCACCAACATGAACCTATGACCACCTAAAGGCAAATACTGGAATAGCTTCCAAAAACCATGAAACTTGTTATATTTAAAGAATTATTGCCCAACTCCTAATCTCTAAGGAGTTGTACCTTCCATCATCAGCTCACTGACTTAAGACGTTCATTACTAGACGCAAATACTTGATTGGCTTTCGAAAATAAATGAAAAATGTCATGTGTGCCTACAGCATTTGAAGAGTTCCCTCGATTTCTCCAGGATCCCATCATCAGATCTGGACCGGACGACAATGGGACCAACTAGAAGGTATACCCTTTCAAACAAAAAAAGAATTTTCCAAATCGGTCCACGCGTCTTCGAGCAATCGGGGAACATACATAAAAAAAAAAAAAGATTTCGTCGAATTGTTAACCTCCTCCTTTTTGAAGTCGGTTAAAAACACCAGACAATAGCATGTCGGGCCATGCTTGGTTTCCGTAGTTCTTCGGATATCTCCGAAAAGATTGACTTTAGAAAAATATTTTGGTTGAAGACCCTTATTACTTTTTCAAAGACCTATTCAACGATATTTCACACTATAGGATTACAGCAAATAAAAAAATCATTCACACTTCACGAGTTGGGAGGTACAAAAAAAAATTTTTTTTCTAATTTTTTCTACCACTTTGTCGGCATGATTCATATGTATATCTGTACCAAATTGCAGATTTCTAATATTAATGGCCACTGGGCTATGTTGCGGACAGACAGACGGACAGAGCGAAACTATAAGGTACATATAGTTTCGCTCTGTATGAAACCTCTTTTACAGAGTAGCTTATATACTCTACATTAATCAGTTCCCTTAATTCCTTAACTTGACCTACCATCTAAACTGATCTTTATCAAAAACTTGCATGACAGCCATCGCTCCATAACTTACGCAATCAATCAGAAATATCTACCAAAAGTGAAACACGTGTCGTTAAGGAGTTCCGTTCTGGTCTTTATCGGCAGTTCCACATACATTACAACGCATTAATGAAAATGCTTGATTTGTAAATGATACACAATCCTAAGGTTTGACCAGTTCCCTCAGTTCCTAAGGAAATACCCCATCAGAACTGGTATTTTACAATAACTTATACGACCATCTTCATTGCTTAAAATGCATAACCAGTTACATACATACAAAACACCAAAGAGTTCCAGAGTTCCGTTCTAGCCTTTATCGGCAGTTCCACTTCCCTAAGTAAGGAAGTATCACTTTTTGAAGTAAAACCATACAAATATTACTCCAGTTGACAAACAAAACTAACTAAAATAACAAATACGTACTCGAAATAAAGCTCGTATCCCAGTTACGATCTGATTCAATACTGACATACGAGGTTGCTAAGAGGAGTGTCAGTTTTGGCTATTAGACGACGATTTACTTGTATGCTAGCAGATAATTATACGATATGAAAGTGAAAAATTTCAGCTGTGGTCATAAATTTATGCATACCCAATATTCAAATCGTATCATCATCATCATCAGACTATGATAGTCCACTGCTGGACGTAGGCAACTATGCGTATAAACGCATTAGGAGGTAAATGCCCATAATCGCCACACTGGGCAAGCGAATTGGCGATCGCAGTAATGTGTCCACTATGATGATGCTGCTGCCCACCATCAATATTTTATCAAAGACACTTCAATCCCTTAGTCGACTCTTACGACATCCGCAGGAGGAGAGGAGTTGGGATGGTGACAAATGTATTCAAATCGTATAGGTAATAACAAGAATATAGAAAATACAAATAAATAACTAGGAATGTATTGCAATTTACAGGGAAACACGGCTAAATAACTAGTAGGTAGGTACCTTTTGTGCCATTTCTGTAGGCTTATGATGGTACCGTCTTTAATCGTTTGTCGTTATTGCCGTCAGGTTCTAACAAGTATGTAAGTGCGTAAGTGAGGCGTAGCACGATAAATAGATAAAACGGGACCATCATAAGCCCCCTGGAAAGAGAATATAAGTATAATATGTAAGTTACGTTTCCGAACTTATTTATCTCTTACTCTCTGTCTTCCGAACTTATTTACTCGTGCCGAAGCTGCCGCAGGGAAGTATCGCGAGTGCAGACTTCTGGCCGAAGGGCGCCGTACCTCGGCAGTTCTTTTTGTGTTAATGCGGTAGGATCATGGTGCGGCTACAGTTTGCATGGTACGGCTGCGGCTCAGACATGACTATGGAAAGCTGAGCTTAAAGTTTATGTACTTTGTAGTTCGCGAGGATTTGGTTTTTACTGTTATACTGAATTTGAATAAATTCAATATTGAATGTACTGAGAAGATATATATGTACCTACATACTTTCTTACAAAGTCTTACGGCCGCAGAAATCGCGGTGGCGGTCAGTAGAGATTTTATTCCACAAATCAACCATTCATTAAAGACTCGTATCACTTTTAATATACCTATTATTATAATTATATTAACAAACATATTCTATCTTTCTTATATTATCATGATGACATTCTATCGTTTTGACTTCTAGCCGTCACACATGTGTTTTCAAATGATGTAATCTGTTGCCAGAGTATAGAAAATAAACTCCATTACACTAAATCGTATCCGTAAACTTCTTTCATTTTTAATCGTTTCTGCGAATGTAACTTATACGTGTTCGGTAGTATTGAGTTTTATTTAGAATCAGTTGTTATAGTTTTCTTGTGTTCGGTCATAAAAATAACAAACACCTTAAATAAATGAGTGAGTTCGAACGAATTTCTTCGTATTGATTTTCCCTACTTATTTAAAGACACTTTGAGTACTGGCATCCCTTGACGTATATGTATATGATTTTATGTCATTTTGAATGTCAAAAAGAGCTGTCAACGGGAGCGATTTGGCGTGCGTCCGACCTCGAGGAGGCGCTCGCGCCATCTGAGTCAAAGGAGAATTTTGACTCGTGTCGCCATTTGTATGGAGAATACACGCAATTTTAAATTAAGGATTAAATTTCTTCGTTGTCTTTATGAGGAAAAATATGAATATGCCCTGATGCACTAATTCAGTTATCTGGCTTTTAAATTAACATGAATATTTTATGCCTGTTAAAGAAAAATATGCATTGCTTCGTGTTCGAAAAATATGCAATTTTTAGATTTTTCGGTACATTTAGAGCCGATTTCTAGGAAATCCATGTAAATATAAAATATAATATCAATTGGAGCCTCTGCATAGGTTCTTTCTGAATAAGTTCATGTAAGAAATATGTTTGTAGAGTAATATTTACTTAACAAATTCTTTGTTCGAAAATAGGTCTAAAACGACAAAATCGGGAATCCGACCCTTAAACACCTGTAATTTTCGTGTAGATACGCTGTACTTACCAGTGCTAGTTGGGTCAAAATTCTTTTCGTTGTCTTGTTTCATACCACTCTGTCTCGCTTTTAGTTGCTGTTTCGACTCAATATATTTAAAAAAATCCGATGCACTTTCATTTCTTTTTCAGGCTAGATTTTAATCCATAACATCACATATTGAAAACAAAACATCATCTCATACAAAAATTACCACTGCGTCACGTTTTTGAGGGACACAAAATAAGACAACGAAAAGAATTTTGACCCAGTTACGCAGTATGACGCTATCCCGACGATATGTCCAAAACGATTCGCAGTAAATAGCTGTTGTTTAACAAAGGTAATCTAATGTCTGAAGATCTCAAGACTGACGTCACCCCGCAGTTATGTAAAAAGGGCCGATTAGGATGAAAAATGGTGCTGTTGGCGACGTGTAGTGGCTCCACCGGCCCATTAACCCGCCTGCTACTAATGTCGAGTTGCATTATCCGAGACCTTCTTTTCGTGAATTAAGTGAAATAATAGTGTCACGACCCTTTTACTTTTTTTTGTTAGGTGAGGTGCAAGGGGTTTATTTCGTAAGTTGTCTAGTTTCGAAAGTCACATAAAAAACAATTTCATTATCAGCCTGTGATAGTCCACTGTTGGACGTAGGCCTATCCTATTAACTATGCGTATAGACGCATTAGGAAGGTAAATGCCCATAATCGCCACGCTGCGCAAGCGGATTGGCGATCGCAGTAATGTGTCCACTGTGATGACGCTGCTGCCCATCATCAATCTTGTAGAATGGTCAGTGACACTTTAATCCCTACTTACACTTTACTTACTTTTATCCCTTACTTACTTACTCTTACTTATTTACCTAATATTGCCATGTTCGAGGCAATAATATCAAATAATATGGCAATTTATTAAGTCGTGGTGATATTAGGCGGTAGCCCGCTGTGTGTTGTAATTCAGTTCTCAGATAATAATAATCTTTATGTTAGCTGCAAACTGTTAGGTATATTTTAATCTTGGAAAATAATGTAGAGCATAACTATCTTACTGTACCTCCGCTTAAATAATTATGGCTATTACATACTAAACAAAACATGGAAATAATAAATGTTTAAGCACGAGTATATGTTCCACATTTTGATAAGGGGTTCGACCATTCTGGTGGCATGCGGAATGATATCTTTGACAGCTAATTGCAACAATATTTGTTTAGACAGCACAGCTTCATTGTTTATTGATCTTGCTTGGTCGAAGTAGCCTCAGATAAATTCAAATATTGTGTTCTAAACAAAAAGGTGTTCTAAGAGTTCGAGCATCACTTAACTTTTCTTTTATCTGAAATCCACCTCAACAAACGGTTACATTAACTCTGAATACTTTATAAATTAGCCATATATTTTCTCAATAAAAAAACTTCCCCCAGTTCCGCCATGTTTATCTTATCTTATCTTTCTCAATCTTTTGTGCTCAACTGTTAAGTGTCTCGGATGTGCGCAAGTTTTTTAATTTCCGCGGGCTCGGACCGTGGAGTGGGGAACTTTGATTAAATAACGTTGCCAACTTTTTATGGCTTTTAATAACCGATATTTTGTCCGATACACTGGCGTGGAGGAAAGTTTCCTTCACGGTTCTCTTTGATGCTGTAAATATGGGACTTTTTCTAGGTATTCTCTATTTATTAAATTCGTCAATCCTGTATCGATTTATTTCCTCTTTTCATTTAATTAGATAATTAAATCATTGTGCGCTATATTTTTAGGAATTTTCATTACTTTCACGCGTAATTATTTATGAATTATGATCACATATCTGTGCAGTCGTTAAGTCGAGTCGAGATTCAATTGCAGTCAGGTATAGACAAGGAGGTTGGAACTCTTAGGGCGCCTATAGAGAGACGGCGTGACAGACAAAACCCGTGCCGCGCATATGCGTTTTACGCATATGTGATGTCAGTACCTCTCGGGACGTCATGGGTATATAAACTATAAAAATATACCAAGAATGCCACATACGCTCTGTAATCTGGTGCAGGAACCAGTCTACGTACATTAATAAACAAAATTCAAACGTTTCCTATCACAGGTAAGTAAAAAAAGTTATATTAAATTGAATATAAAATTAGTATGGGCGAGTGACATAGTGAAGAGACACGACGCTGAATTTGTTATCGATAGTCTATGTAAACTCTTACAACTAAACGGTGTTAGTAAAAATTCAAAATTTGTTCCCGAGTTACGGACGTTTCCTATGTATAAGTAAGTATAATTATGTGTGTTTCTCTATTTAAGTACATATTATATATCGTCGCCTAGCACCCACATTACAAGCCTTAATTGAGCTTACCGTGAGACTAGGTGAATTTGTGTAAGATGTCCCAAGTTATTAATTAATTATTATTAAAGTTATTAATTAATTAATTAAATATTATTTATTGCACACCTTGAACAAACAAACCAATGCAAAGGTAACATATATAACTAGACAGAGGTTAAACAACAGGCGGTCTTAAGGCGGTTTAACCGCCTGTTGTTTAACCTCTGTCTGGCCTTACCCTTAACACTTGTTGTTTAACTTTATCCTTAAAGCTAACAACTTAATGTAAGTAGGTACTTATTGTAAATATAAATTCAAATAAATGTATACATTTTACTGTTTTTATATCATTCACAACGACATCATTTTAGTGAGATTTTAAAAATGAGAATGTTTGAATTGAATAGCTTTTTTCAAGTAACATTTTTAGTCAAATAACTGTTGGTTTCGATAAAAATATCGAGCCATACCACAACACTATTTACATTAACATGTCAAAATTACCTGACACGGTCGATTTCTATGAAAATGACAGCCAAGGCCGCCTCTATCTCTAAGGTTACACACTAAAGAGGTCCGTGCTCTGTGGGTATAGATAAGGTAACAAGTTTAATGATCAAACAAGATCTAATAACGTTTACAAACATCATCTTGTTTCATTTCCTTTGGTCAAACAGATAACTTAAACGAATCTTACGAATCGTCTCGTTATGGAATCACACCATATATCAACGCATCAAAGTCCAAATTCCATTACACAGCTGCAGCCTTCAAAACCAATCAATATTATCTTTTGGCTGTACAAATACCGGCCACTTAGCTGACAAATTGTGAATCGTATTGCAACGATATAAGATACACCATCGGTCAGTTTAGTGTTGGTCAGTAGATCCATCGAAAGTGACGCGTCCGCCTCTTCCCTGTACTGTTTCACCAACTTATCCGTGCCGCGGACGAAGCGATAAAAAACTTTATGTGAAAGGGTTAAGGAGTTTTCTATATTGGGCGAGTTGGGGGTAAGTTTGTATATTTGGACACAAAAACGCCGCGCCAGCCGGCGAAGTTAGGCGTTTATTGTAGTTGTATGTAATGGATGTCTGATGTTTCACGCGGGGTGCTCTCGTGTTCTTTGGGGCTTTGTTATCTTTGGTATCTACAACGATACCGAGTAGGGTCCAGTATATTTTTTTTTTCATTGCAAAAAAAATTGTGGCTTTTATTTAATGTGCAATATTTGTTGTCGTTAACATATTTTTAAACCCCGCACAGGCTTCTGCTAAGCGCCATTACAGTACCTATTGTATATTTATAAAAATAAATATTTAGACCTTTAGAGCCTAAATTGAAAACACAGTTGTTTTTATGACTATTTTCTCTCCACGAATTCGCGTAACGGAATACGCCATCCTTCATATTATATGGTTCACTATGCAATTGTATTTTTCACAAAATTCTAACATACCACCAATGGCCGGGACTGTATTCTGCTTGACTCCTTAGCGTGTTATCTCGTCCATCAACGCCTCAGTATGACGTTATAAAGCTTTACAGTAAAGTATTCAAGCAGGCTCGAGGCGAGAGCCTTCGAGGCACTTGTTTAAGCATCTCCGCTTCTTAATATAAGCCAAAGTTTGCGATTGTCAGCGTTCTACAATTATGGGAATAATCAATCTTATTTCAAGGTTTCGCTTGTGACGTTTAGGTTGAAACTTAAATTTCTCATTCCAATCTAAGGTTACGTTTACTGACGCATTGATATACTTTTTGATTCACTCCGACATTTCATATATACCCGAAGGAGGTATTTAGATATCTTTGGGATTCTAGTTCTGTTTGTTCATAAACTTTAATCGTATACTTTGATACAATTAATAACCGCTTTATTTATAAAACTTGTAAAATAACGGCGCACCTGTTTTATTTAAAATGGATTATCCTAAAATTATTTTAGGGCGCATGCATATTTTATTTTATAAACCTAAAAATCCTATTGTTATTATGGTACTTAAATATATTTTTTCAACCTTTTACCAGCAAAGGCGTTATAGTAAAATAAAAGTACATAAGCGGATTACTCTGTAATAATTTGAGGTGGCGGATTTTTACAGAACAAATCCGTTCGAATAGCAACGTTACAAAATATTGAACTTGTAATAACAGTTTTTATGCAGATTCGTTAAATTTATTCGAGCATATTGAATATTTTTTATAATAATGCTAATCTTATAACTGCTCAATAATGGGACTTTGAAATACTAATAATCCCTACATGTTTATGTAGTGTAGGTTTTTACGTAATTTTGAATTGAATTTGGAGATTTCCATGGGTAAATGTCCAAATTCAGTTTGCTTACACATTGAACTTTAGTATCGATATCAATGAAGCTATTCGTAATTAAGACAGTAAGATAAATTCGGATGTTCCCCTGAAAATACAATGGAAAAGGATTATTACGAGTACGTATGTACACTCAGCCAATTGGAACCTTAGGCCACTTAACCTTAATGACAAGTATCTAATAAGTAATTTCATACATTTGATTTATGGCGCCACTTTGACATAGTTCCGGAACCTAGGGTTCCATTAGATTGACTGCACATTCAGCCAAAACTGTGGTCTACTCTATTGTCGCGATATAGAATCGAAAAGATGTTAGACCATATTATGTGTTTTTCTTGATAAATGAATGTAAGAAAGAACCTGACGTATAAGGTAAAGTATGTATTTGATTAAAAACGAAATAAATAAACGAAAAAATATTCTTCAAAACATTTTAGCCCTGTAAGCCCTCCGCCTACGGATGTCGACGAGAGTTGACACCGCTGAGAAATTAAATTCAATCGTAATCATTTACATAAATATGTCAAACAATCTATCAGCAAATATTGTGGCCGCATGTACAGAAGGGGTTAGAAGAGTATGTAAAACCACACAACACGGATGAAATCCACACGCGCTTGACAAAACAAAAGTAACCCAATGTAACGCTATATGAAAATGTAAACAGCAGCATATTTTCCCAGCGTCCGTGTATAGCCAGCTTTGCCGCTGATCCCAATCCGCGCGGCAAACAGCCTGTCACCCGTGCCAAATAGCCGATGGCCCAATGCCGGGTAATGCGGCATTTTGCATTGATGCCGCACTGCGCATACATCGATAGCGCACTGGGCTTGTGTGACGCGATCTTTGGACTGTGTTTGTTGATGGCCACAACAATAAACACAGACAGGAATGGTTCACGGGTGTATGCGTTCGGGAACGCTAAGGTTCGAACTGGGTAACTTTTCAAACCGTTATCATTAACCTGCTTGACGCAAAACCATGTACGGTTTTGTTTTTAACCGAGTTTTCAGAAGATCTTTCCCAAACGCTTCTTGTCCAAGTTATCGGTTTAAAACAATGAAAACCGGTTTATTCCTAAAAAAACACAAAATCGATTTTTACACGCTTTTTGTCAATTGTTTCGGCGACTGTTGAATAAACCGTTTATTGAAGTGTTTTGATCATAGTATTAAAACGTTCACGTTTTTGTCTAGTTAACAGTCATAAAAAAATTAAATAATATTTATGTACCGGTATTTTTAACCGGTTCTAAACCTTAGCCTGGTCACGCGTAAAATTGGATGGAAAGCACGAAAAAGGCTGCATCCATAAACGTATATTTTTATGAACTATTCTTTCCAAACTATGCCCTAATTTGTTTTGGTCGACACGATTTTGTGCCTCTCATTTTTGACATAAACATGCAAAATATTTTCTTCGGTTACCGCGAGGATTACACATGAAATAAAACTATGAAAAACGGATAAACTCGCGTATATTAATCAAATTTAACTACATCCGGACGTTTCGAACACTTTACAGGGTTCGTGGTCTGCGGGCCCGCATCCGCATATCTGTTTTTCATAGTTTTATTTCATAGATACGCAAGGTAAACGCAGAATAATATTATTACATCGTTGTTAACGGATTTGTTACCTACACCTAGTCAAATCTACAGTTAGTAACAAGAACATTAATTTCGTTACTTGTGACACATGGAACAACTTATTCTACTGACGCGGCAAGTTTCAAGCCCTATTCTCAGACCAGTACGCAGAAACTGCTCCATTTCGCACAAAATGGCTTTTACCCGCTTAATTTGGCTCCTGGACGCCAGTGTCGCAATATATCACTAGGACTTTTAGTTACGTGCGAGGGTAGTATATCTAAATGTCTCTGAAGTAGTTCTGCCAACCCTGGCAGAGTGAAAATTTAAACATTTCCATTTCACACATTGAAAATTGTCAACTCTTCTGAGACTAATGTAAAATATATTTTTTTTATTGGCGACTTGCCAACATGTTTCTGGGTGATTTGAGTAATATGTATAATATTATGAAGTAGGTACCTAATCAGATTATAGTTCGTTTTACACCTTTTTATAAAGATAAAATGTACCTATCAGAAATTTTAACGGAGGATTTTCATTTTCAACACCATCGTTCTTTCAAAGATATCAGGTATCAGGAGCTCCAGCAGTATTTAATTAAAATTATGGTTTCTTTAGCGAACTTGAATATAAATTGTTCTAAATTAAAAGTTATTTGATAACTGTTTCTTTATTAGGAAGATTGTGTTACACGAGAGGAAGTCAATTTTAGCTCATTCACAAGTACGTTACGTAGTTTAATATTCAAAGTCGAAGTCAAAATATTGTTTATTCAATTAGGCCCAGCATCGAGCGCTTTTGAATCGTTAAACTAAATAGCGAATGAGAGAAAAAAAAAAACTACTTCCGGTTCTAACCCTACACCACTGCCTGAGAAGAATCCGGCAAGAAACTCAGCGGGACTTTTTTTTTCAAATAATAGTTTTATAACATCTTACAGCTAACATGCATTAATTAAAAACGAAACATAAATTTGATTTAATATAAATACAAATATAGTACATTAACTAGAGATGAAGTCTCTAATAGTCAGATATTGCGATTGATGTTAAAATAAGTACCGAACGGCTTGTAATGTCCTAATCACTTTTGTAAATAACAGTAGGTCATTACTAGTCGAGTAATATAATAAAATATTTTAAAATAAAAATAAAACCGCCTTCAAAAATTCGCCCGAACTAACTAAAAAGTAAAAAATAATTTTATTTCCTACTTCTTAGGATTTCCTACCCAAACCTTTAAACCTAGGTATCCTACAGGTATCCTACAGATTTCTTAGAAGTCGGTGCCAAGCCAAATACGTTCATAGGTATATTCATAGGGAGCTTTGTAACTTACTGTCAGTCCGATTATGTTGTTATCAACAGAATGATCTACCTCAGTCATTTTGATTAAAGCATAACCGGTGTGACAGTAAGTTCTATGACTTGACTATAGACAAAAATCTATCAAATACGGTCATATACTCGCGAAGTGAACATATTTGGCTTGGCACCGACTTCTAAGAAATCTGTAGGATACCTGTAGGATACCTAGGTTTAAAGGTTTGGGTAGGAAATCCTAAGAAGTAGGAAATAAAATTATTTTTTACTTTTTAGTTAGTTCGGGCGAATTTTTGAAGGCGGTTTTATTTTTATTTTAAAATATTTTATTTTACGCTTTTTAGTAGTGTAAAATCGTTATTTAGTATGCACTGCACTGTAATAGGCCAGAAAACCTGAACTGGATAACTTAAATATTCAAAGAATTATCCCATTATCGAGGAGATATACAGTGTATCATCAGTAGGTATGAATAATTTCAAAGATTATAGGTAACAGCCTTAGCATGCCTATATTATTTAAAGAATCACTAACCGCTAACCAACATGTCATAACTACTAAGCAAAAACTTGAATAGATCTCGAAAATGTATGACAGTTGTTACATTCAAAGAATTACTTAATCGTTAAGGAGTTATACCTTTCGTCATCAGCTCACCAATATGAGACTATGACCACCTAAAGGCAAATACTCAAATAGCTTCCAAAATATATGAACTATGTTATATTTAAAGAATTATCCCCCAACTCCTAATCTCTAAGGAGTTGTACCTTCCATCATCAGCTCACCGACATGAAAGGATGACCACCTAAACGCAAATACTCGAATAGCTTCCAAAATACATGAAATATGTTATATTTAAAGAATTGTCCCCGAACTCCTAATCTCTAAGGAGTTGTACCTTTCATCATCAGCTCACCAACATGAAAGGATGACCACCTAAAGGCAAATATTCAAATAGCTTGCAAGCCTTAGCATGCCTATATTATTTAAAGATTCACTAACCGCTAACCAACATGTCATAACTACTAAGCAAAAACTTGAATAGATCTCAAAAATGTATGACAGTTGTTACATTCAAAGAATTACTTAATCGTTAAGGAGTTATACCTTTCGTCATCAGCTCACCAACATGAGACTATGACCACCTAAAGGCAAATACTCAAATAGCTTCCAAAATATATGAACTATGTTATATTTAAAGAATTATCCCCCAACTCCTAATCTCTAAGGAGTTGTACCTTCCATCATCAGCTCACCGACATGAAAGGATGACCACCTAAACGCAAATACGCGAATAGCTTCCAAAATACATTAAATATGTTATACTTAAAGAATTATCCCCCAACTCCTAATCTCTAAGGAGTTGTACCTTCCATCATCAGCTCACCGACATGAAAGGATGACCACCTAAACGCAAATACGCGAATAGCTTCCAAAATACATTAAATATGTTATACTTAAAGAATTATCCCCCAACTCCTAATTGCTAAGGAGTTGTACCTTCCATCATCAGATCACCAACTTAAAATGTTCATGACTACACGTAAATACTTGATTAGTCTTCGAAAAGAAATGAAAAATGTCATGTGTGCCTACAACATTTGAAGAGTTCCCTCGATTTCTCCAGGATCCCATCATCAGATCAGAATTCGGTGACAATGGGACCAACTAGAAGGTATACCCTTTCAAACAAAAAAAGAATTTTTCAAATCGGTCCACGCGTCTTCGAGTAATCGGGGAACATACATAAAAAAAAAAAAAAGATTTCGACGAATTGTTAACCTCCTCCTTTTTGAAGTCGGTTAATAACAAATGTTATCATAAAGTCATAACATGTTTTAGTAATACATCTGAAACCAGCTTTCTGAGAGCTCATTATTGAAAAGTGCTACGTTACAAAAGTTTTCAAGTTTTTATCAATCTGTTTCACCGTGTAGGTAACTTATACAGCACATTATCTAGTACATTAAGTTTCCATGTGACTTGTGCAGTCTATGATTTGTTATTACTCTACGGTAAAAGTAATCCCTTCGAAACCTCAATACGAAAACATCATTATCTGGCTTTAAAAATCGTTATTTGCTCCGTCTAGATCCCGAAACAAACAAATCTAGACTACAAAGCCGGGCTCGCTCGTAATACTGCCATAATCGCATCAGCGGCAGCAAAATGAAATTTTTCACTCGGCGGCTTAATGAAAAACACGGATTAAAACATAATTACGCCCGACATCAATCACGCTGTGATTCGCTGTCTATAGGTTGTTTAAACTGTTCATTGGTTTACTTTGGGTTTATGTTGTTTGCCTTTATTGACGTTACAACGCGCGTTGTCGCACGAACATTAGCAAATATTCCATTTTTAACATTATTTTTAGGGTTCCGTAGCCAAAATGGCAAAAACGGAACCCTTATAGATTCGTCATGTCCGTCTGTCCGTCTGTCGGTCTGTCACAGCCGATTAACTCGGAAACTATAAATGCTACAGTAACGAAATTTGGTAAGGATATGTGTTGTATGAACCGCTACAGGATTATGATACTAAATTGTAAAAAAAAAACATTGGGGTGGGGGCCCTCCATACATGTAACTGAGGGATAGAATTTTTTTTTAGTTGTATATAAGCGTGTGGGGTATTAATAGAAAGGTCTTTGAAAATGATATGAAGGTTTATAAATCTCATTTTTATTTAAGCAAATCGTTTTTGAGGTATCAGCTCTCAAAGTCTGAAAAATGTGTCCCCCCTCTATTTTTTAAACTACGCGATATAAAATTGTAAAAAAAATATATGTTATGTGTGCATAACATATATTATTTAATAAACTCTATCAACGATTTTTGGTTTGATTAAATTATCTCGTATAGTTTTTGAGGTAGGTTGATTTAACTATATTTTTTTAATAATAAATTGATAATGGTACGGAACCCTTCGCGCACGAGTCCGACTCGCACTTGGCCGGTTTTTTTTGTTCTCAAGTTTGTAGTTCAATGTTTTAAAGTTTATAATTGTGCAATTGCAATGTACGCAATCTCAAGGCTAGGAATTACGGACCATATATGTATGTACCGTGAAATACCATTTCGCGTCAAGCAATGCAAACAAATAACGCACTGGAAACATTGTCCACTGACGTTCTACAAGTGATCACTCTTATTTTATATATAGCAATATCGTTATAGTTTATACACGATTAAATAAGTCCCGCTCAATAAATAATATAAACATACTTAAAACGAAAATTCCGCTATTCGCGTTGGGTCACATGCTACGAGTATTAAAATCAAAAGCATTTAAATATGAGTTACTTTTTATCGAGAACGTACCGGATTTCATTACTCTCAGTATATTTTATGTTTTAGTTTTACATTTTAGTTGTAAGATCTGTAAACATAAGTCCCTCCGAATTTCTTGCCGGATTCTTCTCGGGCTATGGTGTAGAGTGAGAACCGAATGTCGATTCTATTCTTTGAACTTGCTATTGTGCACGACGAATCAAAATTGTTTGATACTATGCCTACTTGAACAAACAAGCCTTTGAATTTTATTATACAAATATATATTTGCAGATCGATTATTGATGATGAAATTATGTGGAAATACAAACGGTAAGGAATCCCCGAGTGGGTTGATCGCGGAACAAATGGCGCGTGGCGCTCGCGCGCAAGAATGCATCGCTCCTTGATTCGGACGATTACCTGCGTCTAGGAGATCTGCGGGTTTCGCTGCAAAAAGGATACTCGATCAATGCCTGTGGATAAGGACGACATTTTACGAACTGACGTGTAATGAAATAATAATGAAAATGTTCATTGAATATCAAACTTATAAGCCTTATAACTGAATTTGGTAGGAACATAATTATTGCCTCAAAAGGACACATGTGAAACTATCTTAAAGTTCAGCACGTATTTCAGATATTACAGCCAAAGTGATTTCGTGATTTGTGTAAGTAATTTGTAGTTGTAAAATTATCCAAAAATTATCTTACTGAATTAATTCCTTCCTATTACATATTTATTCACACACTCGCTCTATAAACAGTCAAACATCACGAAATCGAGTATAAACCCTAATACAACATAACCCGTCATATAAATAAACCCGAATCTTTTTATTCAATTTTAAATTTATGTATTCGGTCCCAATGCGGCGCGCGTAAACCTGCGATTGGGTGTTTTTACGACGTCGGATTTACGATTGGTGGATACGTCAACGTACCATCACCAGCAGTGCTAGCTGTCCCTCTGTAGACCTTATTTGCGTTGTGGTAAGGCCCGCCGATGTACAGTAAAGAGTGTTGCTGTATGTACAGTACAGCATAAGCTGTGCAGCGTAAAGATGTCAGCCGAATGGATAGTAAAGCGTTTACTGTTGAAGTTCTGCGGTATTGGAGACTTTGTGGGACTGTACATGTCGTTAGTATATAAAGGAGTTGTCTTGGCTTTTCGAGTTGTTGTTTTATCTTCGGTACATACATTGTTCACCTTGTAATCTGCAAAAAATAAAATTAATTTTTAGAATTTTCACATGGCTAATCAATCAGGGCTGAACGGCTGGGAAGGAAAAGACAAAAACAACTCTAGTTTGCATTATTTCTAAATTGCTATTTCTAAAAAAAATACCATGAATGTATTTTTTGCTATGATGAAAACATTTTATTGAAAAACATGATACCTACTTATCACTGAAACTAAGAATAATTCGGAAAAGTTAATATGCCAGTATAGCCTCGAAATGTGGCCAGGAATGGCAGGAATATACCTTTAAAGTTAATCGGTAAGCTCATTTCCACACTGTATAACTATTGGATATCCTAGACAAAATTAGGCAAAATTTTTGAGTATGTACTGGTATTGTGAGGAATATTAAATTTGACTACTTGTCACAGTGACATGGTTCTAGCCTGCTGCTGCCCAGAGGCCTTCTAAAAGGTCTCCTGAAACAAAAAAATATATTCTATTTGCTACATTATTAATTCATAATTCACTGGCAAATTTTATTGTCAGGGCGGCAGGAGGCTTAAGTGGCCTAACCTTCCAAGTGATTCAGTGTACGTATCACAATAACCATTACCGTGATTGTCACCCGGTAAGTTGATCGTTGCATTAGTTTCCTGATATAATTAACCCGTAATTGGCTCATGTCTTGGCCTAATTTCCGATGTAATTGATATCCGCCTCCATTAATCTCGTTTTAATTAAATTCTCAGCCTATTATGACACAGATAATTCGGCTATGTTGATTAGCTTAAGTCCATCTTGCAAATTAAATGTATTTTGGTACGCTAACAGACAAAATACAGATATTCAAATTTAGCATTTCGGCTCAAAACATGACATTATTTTAATGAATCGAGATTTAATTGCGTACGCTTACGTTTGTTTATTTGTTCCGAGGTTTTTGGTAGAGAAACGTATTTATTTAGGTACGTTTATTACGTTAAGCAAATGTATATGTGAAAAATATTGACCGTCAAACAAATGTATACATTCGAATTAAATTTCACGGTTTTTACACATTATTAACTACTATTCAGACTAACCTAACCTAACGAAACTTGGCTAATTTAGGACTTTCATAATGTATTATAGTGTCACTCTTTCCTTCTGGAAAAAATATACAGTTAGCAAGACGAACGTGACTTTTGTTATAATTTAGAATAAAAAGAGACCTGTGTGATGGTGGTTTAGGAAACCAAACAAATACGTAGGAAAGCAAACTGCTGAATAGTTTTTTTAATTATTCCATTCCTGGACCATATCAAACGCTTATTACATACCAATCTCGACTAAATTTCTAGGCTTTTATACCACCATAAAGTTATAGCGGTAAAAACCGCGCTTACTCCTAAACAGCTATCTTTCATCTGCCGCCCCAGATTAGACGCGGGGTCCTGTCCTAGCTCAATCTCGTTTGACAGATGATAGATGGCGCCAACGTGTTTCTAGGTCAGCGGGCGACTCGGTGAAATCCTGAATATTTGGGGGCTGTCTCATACAGGCAAGGACAACGCTTCTAAATATTCATAAGTACAAAAATAAAGGTGTATCAAAATAACTCGACAATATTTCCCTGATGTAAATTTCGCATGTCAATACTATTATTTAAACGTATAAATCTTATAATATTTTCACTACCCAGATAACCTGCATATACTTGTGAAGAAATTCAAGGGTGTATGTCAAGTCCCCATCAATTACTGGGCCAGCGTTGGGACCACGCAAAATAGGCACGTTTGATATCGAGTTGCGGAAAAAAATGGCAAGACAACCACGTGTATTTGTGCTTTATTTTAACCCTTTATTAGGCCATAGTGATACAGATGTGCTACGTGAAAGATAAATACACTACCATGTTTGTAATACCAATACCCCTCGGAATATATCTAGGGCAAAAAAGATATGGCCAACATAAGCACTCAGCATGTTCGTGTACTTGAATGTTCAGATGATCTGTCTCCAAAACAATGATGATAACTTGACAGACATAGTATAATTGACCACATATTTTGATCATCTGATATATTTGCTATGTAATACCATGTATAGGTACCATTATGTTATTTTCCGTATTTTTATTGATTGACTGCTTTTTAAATATTCTCTGCCTTATGAAGGGCTGAAATATATATGTACATAAATACAAGAAACCGGTGAACGAGTGAAGTTTTGAATCTAATTACGCCGCAGAGTATACCACTTCATAGCGCAACTTGTCAGACTCGGTGGCACTCGAAGTGTTAACAAGATTAATGACTCAACTACGGCTCTAACAAGCTTGTTTTATTTCCAGGTAAGTCCAGACGCCGCAACCTAGTTGATGGCTATCGCAGAAGGTAACAATTTCATTAACTCGCTTCAAGAGCCTGGCAACTAGTTCGGACCGGAATGAGCGGGTGGAACCGGTTAACGCAGGAAACCGGTTCAAGAGTTGGCCTTATAAAACTTCAGTTGTGGCGGAAAGTTGAATTTAGAATTGAAGAGGAATTTATCGTGGTTTTATTAGGTTTATACACGTTGACAGCTAATTTCAAAAGCAGATGACATAACTGCCATATCAATAATATTTTCTTCGGTTACCGCGAGGATTACTCATGAAATAAAACTATGAAAACGGATAAACTCGCGTATATTAACTAATTTTAACTTCATTCCGACGTTTCGAACACTTTACAGGGTTCGTGGTCTGCGGATGACTGACAATGGAGGAAATTTGATAGATCTACCTCCATCAAAATAAGAAAGATAAGTACAAAACTACCCACCAAAGAAAAATTACTAAACCACAGACAATAAATTTTAAGGGTGGATGTACATACAAAATTTGCAAATTAAGCTAGTTATTCATTACAAATATTTTCAGAATGAAGACAAGAGACAAAATAAATAATCTACGCCGGTTCTATCCCTACGCCACTGCCTGAGAAGTATTTCCTTCCTTTGTATGATTGTATTGTTAGGAAGGTATCCCAAAATTGCAAATTTATTTCCTCCATTGTCAGTCATCCGCAGACCACGAACCCTGTAAAGTGTTCGAAACGTCGGAATGAAGTTAAAATTAGTTAATATACGCGAGTTTATCCGTTTTCATAGTTTTATTTCATGCCATATCAATGTTCGTATATACATTGCTGATCGGCAAATTTTCAAAAAAATCTGTGTTATTAAGTTTAACTTGAAAAAAACCTTGTAATCCATGATTATTATTATTATTTTTTTATTACTATTTATTAATGCACAGGCAGCTTATAGCTGATACGTGCATATCAATGTCCACTTGTGTTTTGTTTATTTAGAAAATGTTTATCTAGTCTGTTTTTAAAAGAGTTCACTGAAGGTGCACTGATCACTGATTCGGGCAAACTGTTCCACACTTTCACTACGCGATTAGACAAGATGTCGCCTGGGATTGCTGCTACTCTGCATTTGTATCAGTTTCAGGGAGTGTCCTCTCAGTCTGTCATTTACGTTCCGCGTGAAAATATGGCTTAACGCTGGCACGTTGTAGTGACCTGTGAGTATCTTATATGTTTCTATCAAGTCCCCGCGTTGCCTCCTCTGCTCTAATGTAGTTAGACCCAATTCCCGCAGCCTATCCTCATACGGCTGGTTGCGAAGCGATGGTACTAATTTTGTGGCTCTTCTCTGAACTCCTTCAATAAGGTTAATATCTTTTTGAAAATATGGATTCCAAACTTGGAAGGCATATTCCAACAAGGGTCTTATATACGTTTTATAGAGTGTAATAAAGATATGCTTGTCTATGAAATGAAAGGCTTTTCTGAGCATATATAAAACAGAATTAGCCTTTTTCGTAATTCCTAAAATGTGATCCTCCCATTTCAGATTGTCAGATATAAGGACACCTAGATCTCGCTGGCAAGCAACACTCTGTAGATTTGTGGGGCCAATATTATATACGTTCTTAGGGTTTTTATTACCTATATGAAGCACAGTGCACTTGTCAGCATTGAGGGTCATAAGCCAATCTTTGGTCCATTGTAGAATACGCTCCAAGTCCTGTTGTATGATGTTATGGCTGACAAGCGGGTTTCCCATAATCTTTGTATCATCGGCAAATAAAAACAAATTCGACTCGACCACCTGCCTAAGGTCTGTCAAGAAAATTCCAAACAGAACTGGTCTGAGCACAGAACCCTGAGGAACTCCATTATGGACTTCATGCGGATCTGAGAGGTGGTCTCCGACTCGAACACGAAACTTCCTTCCTGTCAAGAAGTCTTTTATCCAATTGAGGAGATTTCCGCGTACTCCGAAATGCTCCAACTTAGCAAGGAGTCTCCGTATCGGGACTCAGTCGAATGCCTTCTCGTAATCTAGGTAAATAACGTCTGTTGGAAGCTTTTCATTCCAGTTGCTTGTCCACTGGTCAACACAACATAATAAATTAGTTACCGTGGACCTCTTCGGAATGAACCCGTGTTGTTCGTCTATAATGATTACACTAATAAAACACTATAATGATTACACTAATAAAGCCCATGCCTGGCTTAATTTATAGTCCGTATTAGATTTACACACGGTATAAGTACCACACAGACTGATTAACTCGCGTCTTCCCTACAAAGAAATCTATCTCACAAAAGTTAAGGATATCGAAATAAAATTTTCGAACTGACGATCTTTTTGTGTAATCCAAATAGCAATTCAAATACGATAAAGTCAGATTGATTCGGATTTCAGTACTGGCTCTGCCAAGCTACGACGTGCTACGGCGTAGCTCGTAGCAACATTTTATCTACATGCCATACAATTTTATTATCTTATCTAATAAAATGCTTAATCATGTATGACTTGAGCTCTCTTTAATTTGTTTTTACTCTTATGATTTTGCCAAAAACTGTAGCATCCTATTATGGTGGATTTAGACCAAACGAGCGAATGCTCATTATATCCCCCACTCTACGAAATTCGTTCGTTACACAAAACGTCATTCGTCGAAATTCGTTAATTTCGTAGAGTGGGAGATAGAATGAAAATTCGCTCTTTTTGTCTAAATCCACATTTAGAAGTTGGCGACCAGAATACAAGTTATATTGTTTATAGATTTGATATTAATATTTGTGCATATCGTTTACATATAGGAGTGGAACGTAACAGATATACTGAGCTATCCTTTCAACATAAACGTTTATATTTGTCTTTCCCTCACAATTAGCGTCGGTGTACATACATGATAGGTAGGTGGTATTGTCACAACGATACGGATTTTGCGATAAGAAAATGAGGGGAGAGAATCATGCAATACATTGGTATACCGCTTAATATTATAAGATCTTTATTAAGAACTTGAATACCACAATGTCGTAAAAGATGTGCTTACCATAAAAAAAATAACTGCGAAAGACTGTGGTTGTTACGGGACTCGAACCCGCCTCCTCCGAGTTACCGGCTCATCATCATCATCATCATCAGCCTATGATAGTCCACTGCTGGACGTAGGCCTCTCCTATTAACTATGCTTATAGACGCATTAGGAGGTAAATGCCCATAATCGCCACGCTGGGCAAGTGGATTGGCGATCGCAGTAATGTGTCCACTATGATGACGCTGCTGCCCATCAACAATCTTTTATTAAATAATAGTAAGTGACAATCCCTTAGTCGTTAGCCGTGTGGTGACGGCAGTAAGAATACATTTGTCACCACCCCAACTCCTCCTGCGGGTGTCGTAAGAGTCGACTACCGGCTCAGCGTTCTCCCAATTACACCAGACGAGCTTCCGTCGATCATAGCGAATTATTAGTCAATGGTATTGTGAAACAAATCACTAGCGGCATCTGTACTTAATGTTTAAAAACTTGAAAGCGAACTCGGCTAGGCTAGGTATATAATTAATAATAACTAACTTAGTTATGTTAGAATTGATTAAAAGAACAGAAATAATGGATTGCCGCATAAGTTCTAGTACGGTAGGTAGGTATCTATTTTCTCTTTTATAAAATTATTCGTATTAAAGTACTGCAGATAATTAATTTACCTACCGTGATTGTGGACCAAACAGCGCTGGATCCGATTACCAATTAATAAGTATTCTGAAAACTTTTATGATATTCATTTTGAAACATTAATTTATATCCATTGAGATATTGTAAGTAGCATGTAGATTTGTAGATACCACTTTTTTTTAAATATCAATCAAAAGTTTTCTCTAATATCTGTCATCATTATATTCAGAATTTCTTAGAATATACAGTCAAGTACAAAATTATATACGGAAAAATCCTGTTTACCACGTTCTTATGACACAGAATTAAAGTGCACTTGGACATATTTTGAGCATTTTAATATACATTTTATTTTGCCTTTGACTGTACACATCTAGTATTGTGTTACCCCAGATTTGTTCAGCCCTGACATACTTTTGCAGTTTTGCACAGTATATTAGTCGTATGTATGTCTGTATGTATGTCGCTGAACCGTATCCCACGAAGTAATCCCTACTTAGTGAATGCTCAAGTCTTAAGGCGGGGTTACTTATCCCGGCTGCCACACAAACGAAGCTATTTTATATATTAGAGATATACCTAAATGTCATGTACAAATAGATCGGAACGATGTACTCGTTGCAAGTAATATTTTGAGTGAAATACCAACTACACTCACGGGCATTGAATACGGGTCAGGTTAGAATTAATTTATCATAGAAAATGCTGGAAACATGCTGATTATTTTTTTTTTCAGGGAAGGCAGGGGATTTTAAATACAACCTAATTGAAGAAAGATTATATGTATACTATGAATATATTGAAAAAATATTTTAAATTAGCATGTTTTGCATTATTTTCTATGAAATATTCCAGCTTTGGCTTGGTTTTGGTCCTTGTACCACGATATTCATTAATTTATGTTAATATTTGTATGGCAAGCCTCCTTAAAATCCAACGTGCTTTACGTAGTCCCCTGCTCCAAGTTGCTAGTTATTTTTGAACCTTAACAAAAAAATAATAGAGTCGTAAAATTGTATTTTTTTTGACTAAGTATACAATTAGCAATGTACTAAAATGTTATGAACTATCATCTGCCTTCCATTACCTATTTGGCAGATAGTACACGTGGGCGTTGGTCAATATGGACTCCACAGTCCACACACACTTTATCATATCCTCACAACGTTTATTAAATATAATTTTATGCCCCCAAAGCAACTAGTTAAATAAGAAATTAAGTTTTTGTAAAACTTCGATGAGCTTCAATAAAATAGACACAAACTCAAATCTCTGCGTGTGGAGATAATCTTAATGCAACCAATGTAAACAATAAAAAATGAAAAACAATAATGAATGTAATAAAAACAGTAAAATAGACCTTTGTTTTGAAAATCCCTTCAAAAATTCTAAAATTGGATGCCAAAGATAAAGCAGACAGAGAAAATACAAAATCCATTTTGCTGACAGCATAAATTTGTTTGACACGCGACTGAACCCCAGCAAAAATTCAGTGCGAAAACAAAGACTACAAAATCAGTAATCAAGGCCGGAAGCCTGGGCAAAAAGAAGCATTTGCGGCCCCAATATTCCTCCTTTAGCGATGCCACATGAAATGCCTTTCAATTAAAAATCTCTTTTGCGGTACATAAAGTTCACATTGCATTGTATAGCTTTACAGATACGTGGTTGTAAAAGTAACGTACTCGTTACGTTATCTGGGGGCATTAGTGTGGTCCACCGGCATTCAGATCTAAATGAAAGGATTCTTTTGTATGCTTTAGTCTGTGGCTATCGGTGTCATTAGCTTTTATTTGAGCGCATTTTATACATGAACAAACTGGGTTGGTTGTGTAAACTGTGTTGACCATTTTTAATTCACCTTGGCTTGTCGATGGTATTATAAATATCAGTCGTGTGTCGTGTCCCCCCATCTTGCACTGGGGACTGTAGCCGTATCAGTAGGCTTAGCACAGGATTAGTGTGACAATATGTCGCCGCGAGATAGACTACACTGAAAAAAATAGTTTGTTAATGGTAACCGAACTTTCGTCAACCTGTAACTTAAAAAAAGTGACGAGCGAAGTAAGGCAATATCTTACCAAAATCAGTTCGGTTAATTTTCTACTAAACAATTGATGTTGTGTATTGCTAAACAATATTAGTTATATCGTGTGAAAACTGTCTGTTGTATATTACCATAAGTTCAGTTATATTTAGTTTACAATTCAGTTATTGTAGACGTGCTGTATGTTGATAACAAATTTACTGTTTGTCAAAATCTTACTGAATTCACAACTTACTTTAATCAAATTTTCTGCTACTCCTAAACCAACTGGCTCAGTAATGTTTAACATAACTTTTTTGTTACCTATAACCAATTTAGAGTATTATTTTAAGCAATTTGTTTCATTATATTTAACCAAATTATTTGCCTGCATGTAACCAAACGAATAGGTTATACACGACAAAAATACGTGGATCATATACAGACAAATATCAAATGAGTTGTAAATAGGGCTCACTGCCTGTATAAAATCCAGTACGTCTCATCGTCACCTTTCTTATCCCCTGGGTGATGAGACGTACTGGATTTTATACAGGCAGTGAGCCCTATTTACAACTCATTTAACTACAAGTAGGGTGTATAAGCCACATCGATGATTACCCAAAAAGAAGTAATACTAAACGAGCAAAAAATAAACATTTATTTTAATTAACTTTATTAATTGTAATAATAGAAACATTCAAATAATAGAAACATTCATAGTCATTTATAAGAACGGTATAGTAATCAAAATAATCAATCAATAATACAATCGCGAGCAAAAGTACTTTTTGCATCACTTTATAGGTTTTCATTGCACAGAGCATCTTTGTAAACCGATTTATTTTTCTAAATTATTTTACGAGTAATTCCATTCACAACATTCTTATCAGTTATCATAAAGTCTCTAAACCAGTGCTTCTGAAAACACATGTGGCTCGAAGCACCGCTGTCCAGATAGAAGGCCGAGGGGCTGAAGGAATCGTGTACCGATAGTGAACAGCATAACGCAACTTTGTTGAACTTCTTAGAAACCGTTGATACGCCTTCACCGTCAACTTCCTTTACCAGCTTCGGGCACTCTGACTTCTTGTGACCTTTCTTGCCACACTTAAAGCACTTGAGCTTTAAAACTGATTGTTGACCATGTTTTCTTGCTACTAACGCCGAGTTCGCAACTGAGGAATCATTCGAAGAACTGGAATCCTCTTGTAACAGCTTCTGACGAACATTTTCTGAGGTAAGCTTCATACCTGAGTGCTCTAATGCCATCCGCAATGGTTTGTACTCATCAGGTAGACCTCTTAATAGTACGACGGCTATTAAATCGTCATCAAAGCTCTGATTAATCTCTTTCAGCTTTTGAGCGTGACTCATCACCGATGCGACATATTCGTGCATAGATTTATGATTCTCTAGCTTTTCATCCAAGAGATTATTCATTAAAGATATCCGTCTGTTTATACCTTTGTCTTCGAAAATCGCTGCCAACGCATCCCATACCTCCTTAGCGTAAGAAAGATTTTGCACGTACGGATACAGATGCGGCTCTAGATGTAGGCATATTAAGGTGAAAGCCTCCTGATCCTTCTCCAACTCTGCAGAATCATCATTCTTCGGTAACGTTGACGTATACTTGAAACATTTTTCACGAACTAGTAGCATTTTTATTGCGAATTTCCATGACGTATAATCTTCTAATCCGGTCAATTTGGCAACAGAAAATTTTGTGGACTGGGCCATGACCTGTAGTAAATATAGATCGCAGTAGAATTTAGTAATATTTATTCCGATAGCAAAATACAGATGATGACGGTTGATTGTACATAGAAACAATCGACGACAACAGATAGGTAGCCTAGCAACCTACTGACAATAATGAAGTACGTTTGGTTACACATTGTATTTTATTTGGTTAGATAAAGCGAATGGTCTGCTAGAGTAGCAAACCCGTATTTGGTTTTACTCTACTAGACAAA
This sequence comes from Thaumatotibia leucotreta, assembly GCA_025490895.1. Classification (NCBI taxonomy): domain Eukaryota; kingdom Metazoa; phylum Arthropoda; class Insecta; order Lepidoptera; family Tortricidae; genus Thaumatotibia; species Thaumatotibia leucotreta. The sequence goes on from JALPQI010012296.1 coordinate 30,428, forward strand.
ACGGGTTATATGTAACAAAAATATGTATTATAATAGCAAATCATTGTTGAGTTAAATCTAAACAATTTTATGTTATGGATAATAACATCGTCTTTGTTAGAAGCTAGGACTTGGTTTTTGTTGCATATTGTCAATGCTTACTCTTAAATTAGACCAAGCGGTTTATTTACATGTGAACACTTGAATTTGTTTACTGTTTTAATGTAAGACGTATACAAGCATTTATTTACGAATAGCCCAACTTAGAATAACATTATCCGTTTGGTTTTTAATACGCAAACCTGTTTGTTAATAGAAATTAACTTTAGTAACGCCATACCGAATTATGGTTAATGATGAAATAGCCAAAGTAGTTCAGTTAAATATTTTTTTCAGTGTATCCATCCCTCTTTTATTCATATGGTTAATAAAAGATGGAAAATCTATCTCGCGGCGACATACTGACATATGAATCATGTGCTAAGCATACAGGAGTTGGAAAGTAAAGGATACGTTAGGTTTTACTTGATACGTAATGCATTCTTTCGAACTCGCACCGACATATTGGAGCGAGCGCGATGGCCTGTAGCCGTACAATCGACAACACAGCTGTGGATACAGACGAAGTGCCAGAAATATGTATACACACCTTTATGTCCAGGCAATAAAGTTCTGTTTACATATTTTAGGCACTTTGCCTGTGTTCACAGGTGTGTTGTCGATTGTACCATGAGATTGCGCGGCGTTATTTACGCGCGTTTACTATCTATCCGGCTCGCTCGCGCCAATACGCAAGTACGAGCGGGATGGGTAGAAAGTAAACGAGCGTTAATAACGTAGCGGCATCTCATGGTACGTTGTCTGTCTTGTCTTCGGGGGTATCGGAATAAATGGCGTAATCGAAGAGAGGTCTACTTATGCTCAGCAGTGGGTAATATTATGTAAATGGTTGAAATGATGATGTATACAATGTTAGATATTTAGGTCTCTCCCTTGGCGTTGTCGTTGCTCAATGTACATCTGATGTCAACACCACACCTGAGTGTGACTTGTTTGCGTGGAGATGGTCAAATGTGTGCACGGAGTCTCTGTGAGATGATGGATGATAGGCTATCTAGTAGACTTGAGCATGATATGTACATATATTTGTGTAGGCTTTGTAATTTGAATTAATGTCCTGTATGGTGAATATGTGCAGTATGCAGTAGTAATATCCCGGACGTCAGTGCATTGGTATTTATTTAAGTGAATTAATAATAATGATTTTCTATCGCACTAGCACCTTTTAATAAGATGACATTACGCAAATGACTAATTGTAACATTATACTTATCTCAAACCAGTGAAATAGTTCGTATCGTTTACGTACAAAGTTAGCTGATGGATCTAACTCCCACCGTAGTTTGGACATTAATTCGAAAACTTCCATTTATTAGCATATTGCGTTTGAAACAAATAAAAACTCGCCACTCCAAAATCCATTACCGTGCCAACTACATTATTTCTGTTACGGTACACTCAGATTCAATCTACGGACGGACAAATTAGGTACAGTTAATTCACTTTTAAATCTTTCGGGTGGAATTAGTTTTTGATTAGCCGGCCCGGCGAGTGCGGAGTTCTGTTTGTTAGTGCTGCAATTCGTAATGGAACGGAACATGTGTATGTTGTTTATGTGTGAACTGTATTTTTACTTGATAAATTAAAATCTAATATTTTCTTCGGTTACCGCGAGGATTACTCATGAAATAAAACTATGAAAACGGATAAACTCGCGTATATTAACTAATTTTAACTTCATTCCGACGTTTCGAACACTTTACAGGGTTCGTGGTCTGCGGATGACCACGAACCCTGTAAAGTGTTCGAAACGTCGGAATGAAGTTAAAATTAGTTAATATACGCGAGTTTATCCGTTTTCATAGTTTTATTTCAAAATTAAAATCTGTTTTATAGCGCTATCAGTAGAGCTAATACGTAGGATGCCCTGAAAATTTCGGGAATTTAATACTTAGGAACGTATATTTGACATGTGTTATACCTCTTTCTTACAAGCATAGTTTCATTATTCGAAAATACTGGCCACTTAGAAAAAAAAAACAATGTCCGATTTTCAATTGTTTTTTAAAGTCGTTGAGTCGCTGGTGAAAATGGAGCTGTCCCGCGAAAGTTTTAGAGCAATGATTTATTATGACTTTAAAAGTGGATTAACACAACAACAATGTGGAGACCGATTAACTATTGCTTTTAGTAGTGAAGCACCTTCAAAGACGACCATATACAGGTGGTATTCGGAATTCCAACGTGGCCGTGTGTCTCTTGCGGAAGACATACGTGAGGGTCGACCGAAAACGGCCGTTACCGATCAAAACATCGATGTTGTTCGCCAACTGATAAAGGAAGATAGGCATGTTACATATCGGGAGATTCAGGAGACTTTAAGCATTAGAATGAGTCAGGTACAAGTTATTTTACAACAAGAGTTGGGCGTGCGGAAGTTATTTTCCCGGTGGATTCCTCACTTGTTATCTGACGACCAGAAAACGGTACGTGTCAATTGGTGCCGCAAAACTTTAAAAAGATTTAATGGAGGAAGCTCAAATGCCGTTTTTAGTATTGTGTCAGGTGACGAATCATGGATTTACGCATATGAGCTTGAATCGAAAAACCAATCTCGAGTTTGGGTTTACGAAGACGAACCGAAGCCGACAAAAGTTGTTCGTTCTCGCAGCACGATCAAAAAAATGGTAGCCACGTTTATCTCCAAATCGGGTCACGTGGCGACTATCGCTCTTGAAGATCGAAGAACTGTCAATGCCGATTGGTATATAGGCGTTTGTTTACCGATTGTTTTTGCTGAACTGCGAAAAACTAACCCTAACCGCCGTATTATACTACACCATGATAATGCCAGCCCTCACACCGCTCAGAAAATAGACGACTATCTGAAGGGCGAAAACGTCGAATTACTGGATCATCCTCCGTACAGCCCCGACCTAAGTCCCAACGATTTTTTTACTTTCCCGAAAATAAAGAATCGGTTGCGTGGTCAGCGTTTTCAGACCGCGGAAGAAGCAGTCGACGCTTATAAAATGGCCATTTTGTCAACCCCCACTTCAGACTACAATAACTGTTTTAAAAACTGGTTTCAGAGAATGAAAAAGTGTATTAAACACAAAGGAGAATACTTTGAAAAACAATAAAAGTACTTTTATTTCATTAAAATGCATATTTTTTCCGATTCCCGAAACTTTCAGGGCAACCTACGTAGTACCTATTTTATAGTGCCTAAGAGATAAATCCACAATGTAATGTAAATCTGTACGCTCTTTCTTTGCTAGCAGAATTAAAATAGTTTAGAGTCTGTGATTGTTTGTTTATGTATATATTTTTTGTATGTATGTATATAGGGATTATATGTACGAATGTATCTATTTATATATGGAATATATATGTTAATTCGTGCATAAGTGCTTCTTTTTAGGAAGTATTGTATTATGTTAGTTGCACCGCCCACAATCTCTCTGCTTTGCCTAAAGGTTGACTGGTAGAGAATGCCTTATGGCATTAAGTCCGCCTTTTGTACGTCAAGTTTTTTCTGTTGTGCAATAAAGGTTAAATAAATAAATGTATATAATTGTTAGGCATTGTTTACACGCTAATTCTGACGTCAGTTCAGTCCATCGGTCCAATTGTGTGTTGACTATGATGCCAGACGGATAAGGACTCGTCTTTGGATTGGTGTGAGACTGATGGAAAATTACTGACCATCTAACCACTACCTTAGATATAATTATAAAGCAGGATTGTATGGCCTGATTATTTTAATATATAAAATAAACATGTGCTCACCCGAACTAAAAAAATCATGAAAGGACTTCGTTTCTACCGCTGCCCTCTTGAATTTATAATAAAAGATTGATAATGAACACAGCGAGATTGTAACTAAGTACTCACATATATATTACAAATTAAAACATTTACATGTCACCTTGTCAATATTTTCAAACACATTCAAAACTCAAATGTCACTAAGCTTGTATTCAATAAATATAAATTATTATTTATTTTCTAAAACGCACATACGAAACGCAGAATCAAATATCTCATACAGTCTCAACAGCAAATATTATTATCTTCGAATGAGAGTTCGCTCAATCCTGCGCGCCATAAATTATGATCGACGCAAAAAATGGCGTCGCACACTCGCTATCGCGTCGCCTGGTGAAGTATGGCCAGTCATTTCGCTTATTACTTTGCGGTGAAATATCTTATTTGTGCAGAAGTGAAGTTTTGTTTGCTGTTTTAGGGCAGGATATAGAAATACGAGTAATACATGAATAATTCTAGCAGGCCCCGATTTCACCACGTTGACTAGTGCTGCTATTGTAAATTTACTGTTCTCCAATCTAGGGCGTCTATAGGCTCCTAATGCGTCCATACGCATAGTTAATAGGACAGGCCTACGTCCAGCAGTGGACTATGATAGGTTGATGATGATGATAGGCTACAGTTACCGGTTACAATCGGAACGACCGTGCGTTTGTTTGCCACCAACATGAAATATGGTCCAGAAACTTTAATAAATCAGCAGTAAATAACAACTTTTTTGCGAAGGAATCACAAAAACACTACAATTGTAGCGAAATTCCGACATAAGCCGAACCTCATGTCAAGATTTAATGAAGATTGTACCAAACGTTGCGACAATTATCACGAGTTTCGGAAAATAAAAAGTAGTTTATTAACGATATAATAACGTTGTTAGTAATAATTTTATGTTGGTGGCAAGCACATGGACCGTCCGATAGTAAGCGGTAGCCGTAGCCTACGGAGGACTGTGACGTCAGTAATAGTAATATTTTACAATTGTCGGACTTGTAATTATGGTGAAATAGGCCACAGTTATCCGGTATTGTCGTGACAGCTTCCATAGGCTAGTTGGTAATGCCGCGCTTACGACGCCGTAGGTCATGAGTTCGATTCTCTCTCAGTGATTAACAAAAATATTATATTTCTTTGATAATGTATTTAGGTATAAATCGTCAGTACCCACAACTACCTTGATTCGCCTATGATTGTCCCATTATTTATTAATAGCGATTGTGGGCTTATATTATGCCACGCTACTCCTACGTTGATCTGTTGTGGCGGCCCTTAGAATTTCATTATTACTAAGTCCCGTAGAATCCAGATATAATATTATCCAACTTTTTGGTACGTAATGTGTTGAACCTCATGCAGTTGTAATGAATGTCGCCCTAAGTGGGCATTTATTTTATACATAAGTGGGTCCGCATTGGCACAGGATATGCATTGCCGTTGCCTCTGACTCTTCACAGAACCATAGTGCTCCATTTTATATTAAAAGGCTATTTTATGAATTGACTTTTGACGTTTAGTCCTGAAACAAAATCTCGAAAGTCAAAATGTAGTCAAAGTATAGATCATATACTTGTCAATGATTACCCCATACCTATACGAATAAGCCCCGAGGACCTCAGCATAGGACGTGGAATCATGTCCCACGAGGTTGACGTTACGTAACTGGAAACGAGAAATTCACCAGGCAATCTCACCCCGAAATGTCTTATCTCAGAGGTCCTCTAAAAAGCGTTAGAATTGCTACAGCTCCGCATCAAAACGGAGTTGCGTTCTTCACATCTGTATGCACTTACGTCGTTTTGAACGGCGGAAAAGTGCGTCGTCACGTATTCACGACGCGCCTGATTTAGATTTAATGGGAAACATTACTTTTGCTGTTTTACCTTGCCGTGTTTTAGGTACATGTATTGCGTCTGCAAGGGCATAAAGTCACTTGAGCTCAGAGCCTATTTGGTAAGCTACGCCGGGAAGACCTGAGTTGATTATATTATTTCAACCTTATTTAATTGTAGACCTACTTATAATTTCATTTTATTCAGCCGGTTGAATAATATAGGGAGGCTTAGTGTGTTTTTCTAGTTAAAGTTCTGGATCATTTCTCTAGTAAAGGTGCGGTTAAACTAAAAGAGCATTCGCTGTTCTAGCGCCCGTTCTAAGAAATCAACCAATCGCGTTTTGCGGTACACAAAACGTGATTGGTTGATTTCTTAGAACGGGCGCTAGAACAGCGAATACTCTTTTAGTTTAACCGCACCTTAATACAAATTGCCCCTCTAAATAGTTTAAAAAATAATATTTTTGACAAAAGTTGAGTACTTATGTCAACTAATTAATATGTAGGTACTATAATAAGTAAGACGCGCTGCTGTCATTCACAGACATATAATAATAATACTTATTCTACATTGATATTGTAAAAAGCGTCTGAAATGCATTCCGAAACCGTACGCATTTATAATGGTCCATTTCACTATAAATATAAGATGGTATAAGAGAGATAATGTTATTTCACATTATGCACTCCTACATATAATAAAAATCACATTTACCCCATATTATTCTCATAGACTTTTAGATCTATAATAGAAGTAGAATCACAAAAGATGTACGCTCTTTTACTCGTAAACTCTTTATTTGATTCGGTCCTAAACCGACAAACAGCGGAATGACCAAATAGAAAAAGGAAACTAATAAATAATAAAACGCGTCCTTTTGTGCGAATAGGACAGAAAACCCAATATTGAATGCATCGGTTTGATCGGAAATTCTAATGAAATAGTACATTACAAAGGCTGGGAAGTGAGAGATAGCCAATAATACTAATCACGCAATTTCTATTCTAGCGGTGATTCACAGTCACAGCAATCATCACATTGATCACATGGCAGTGGCTATCCTAACAGTGAGCTGTCATTAGTAGCTAATTGTGAAATAGTATATGTTTTGATGTTTTTGAAATTAGCACGAAATTTTATTTTGTTAAGCGTGCTCGTGGATTTTTGGAGGTATTTTAACTCATTCGTCATTGGTGATACAGTGATTTATTTTCGACGTAAAAAAAAGTCTGGCGATATAAAGCGCATAAAAATTATACTTATGTTATTTGACATGTACACTTTTTAAATATAAAACTGATGATTTAGTTGTGTCTGAAAGTAATACAAACGTTACAGTGTTTTTATTTTGGCTAGCCTTTATGTATTTACATACCATGCACAATTATATCGACGTTTGTTTTTTCAATTACATGTAAAAATATTGCCCTTTACACACACGCATTGTTTTTGATAGAGCAGTCCAATCAAAATATCAACCAAAATGGCCACCAAACTGCAGTTGAAATAACAAGGTTAGCCACCACCGAGCCTAAATAAATGAGAAACACTAGACAATGCATTGGTCGATTATCTGAACGCAGTACAGCCATGAATCGTACCGCGTGTAAATTTGTCTATGGCTAACTCTAAAACGTTGCCACTTCATACGAAATTTAAACACATACGCTCATTTTCTGCTGGATTAGAAACAACGGTTTATACCAAAACGTCCTAACTTTATAGTTTTCCCGTGTACATACGCCCTTTTTTTGAAATACAGATTCGATGCGAAACGCTAAATCACTGGACCGCGATACTAATATCGTCCGATTCGTCCATTATCCCGTCTAATTGGTTGATCGTCATGATGATACAGACGGTGCACAGCAAAATACCCTCTATTAATAAGTATCGTTTGTCCTTTTCCGTATTATCAATATTTCTTTAAGACGAGAAGGGACAAGCATACTTATAGGTATAGGCTTGCTAAATTAGGAGTCGTTTATGAATAGTATGCTTTTTGTTATTTAACAAATTTAGTTAACGCATGTAGGAGACTTTGAGACGGGTAGGATGTACTTAATGTCCATGACTATTATTATTTATTAGCCAAATTAATGGTCACACATATTCAACCAATTGGGATTCAGCACGTAAGCGTAGGTAACTATGTCAAAATGACGTAATTAGTGAAATTCTAAGAAATCTCTTACTACTTGTCATTTTGACATGGTTGTACAGTAGCATAGGGTTCCATTGGTTGAGTTTACATGGCTATGGCAGGTTTAACTTACTTGCCGCGTCTTTGTATTACAATATCCTAAATATACTAAGTGTTTCATACAATAATACACATTATTATTCAAACGGCAGCGCAGGGGCGCAAATTGCGGCAACTC
>JALPQI010012297.1:0-35495 GCA_025490895.1 Thaumatotibia leucotreta
GCGTATAAACGCATTAGGAGGTAAATGCCCATAACCGCCACGATGGGCAAGCGGATTGGCGATCGCAGTAATGTGTCCACTATGATGACGCTGCTGCCTGTCATCAATTTTCGATAAATGGTCAGTGACAATTCAATCCCTTAATCGACTCTTACGACACCCGCGGGAAGAGATGCGGCGTTGACAAATGTACTGCAGGTGCATACACGGCTGTAATTCAAACTTATGAAAATGGACAATATAAAAAGTAGAGACGGCCCGACTAGTCGGGAACGTCAACTATCCGGCACCACTTACACCTACCGACTAGTCGACGACTCATCATCATCATCATCGTCATCATATCAGCCGAAAGACATCCACTGCTGAACATAGGCCTCCCCCAAAGATTGCCACAATGACCGATCCTGCACCACCCGCATCCATCGGACTCCCACGACCTTCACCAGGTCGTCAGTCCACCTTGTGGGGGGCCTACCCACGCTACGCCTTCCGGTACGTGGCCGCCACTCAAGAACCTTCCCGCCCCAGCGGCCATCGGCTCTACGTGCAATGTGCCCCGCCCACTGCCACTTCAGTTTAGCGATTCAGAGAGCTATTTCGGTTACTTTGTAGATCGACGACTAGTCGGCAAAAAATGCCGAATATTCGGCACCATAATACCTACGAAATCTTACTAACAAATGCCCGAGATCTTGGTTTATTACGGAAATAACTATTTATTATCTGAATACTTCGACCGAAATAAATTGGTACACAAAAACGTAAACAAAACTTGTCACAACATGAACGCGTGGCACATGGAGCATCGGGCGAAGCGAAACGAACATTTCCGATTGCACCCGAAAAACTGCTGCCGATTAGTCGGTCGACTAATCGGCAATTTGAGCACCGACTAGTCGGCCCATCTCTAATAATAGTAGATTGTGTCACAAGGGATCAAAATGGTATATTTCCGGCGTGGGCGTACATTGAATCCTGAGCGTAATAAAGGATTCAAGCGTTAACGCCTAAGAGCGGCCGTACACCTGTAAGTTTTTACGTAAGTTGTAGGGACGGAGCTATACTAAGGAACGAGAGGTGTATATCACTATCTCATTCCTTAGTATAGCTCCGTCCCTATAACTTACGTAAGAACTCACAGGTGTACGGCCGCTCTAAGACGAAATAATTTTGATACCGTGTGACACATACTGCTTTTCACACCACCTATGAGAATAATAAAAGATATATGACATATTTAATATTTATGAAAAAAATCGATTCTGAAGAAATTCTTATCAATTATGATATGAACGTACTCTTTATTTTCATATTACATTGTATTTTTTTAGGCTGGCAATAGAAAGTCCTTGAACAGAAAAGTGCCACTTTGATCCCTCCTAGCAGGGAAGAAAAGACCCGTATTCGAATAGGTGGTGTGAAAAATAATTTATCTAACTAACCTGAAACTGTTGACGGGGTTGGGTATCTCGGCCACAATTCCGGAGTAATAAGCTTCTTTCTTCTCTCCGTCTTCTTTGTTTTCAACATTGACGCGATGGTCTTTAAACAGGGCTACCACTCGGGTACCTATAAAACAAAATTGTAGTAAGATTCAGTGGTATGAAACAATGATATAAGGGTTTAAACTTTCACGATTATCACTATACCTCGATATTTTTCTAGCAGGAACTAGAGATTGACAAAATTAAACATCGACATAACTGTTATCGACAAGTCTTATAGTGGTCGAGGAATAAATGTAATAAAAAAATAATTTACCGTAGCTTAATACATTAAGGACTGATTTTTCAATCCCCAGTTAACAGTAACTGTCAAATAAATGTTAGCCCTGTCCTTTTTTGACTAATGATTTTAGAAAAGGATAGTGATAATTTTAACTAACGGATAGGTTTATTTGGGGCTTGAAAAATATGCCCTAAGATAATTTACAAGAATGAAATCATACCTACTCAAAATGATACATCACTTTTCTGGTATCTTGTATTTAGTACTCAATGACATTAAATAATAAATGGACGCACAGAGCCAAACAAAAAAACCAAGAAAAGTGGCACTAAAAGTCATTTCTATCATGTTTCAGTTGAAGCTAATAACGTTCACTTACAATAAACAAAACTCAAAGAATAAAAAACTTTGTGAAGTGAGCAATAAGTGTCAAATTTGCGAACAACACCGCAAAATAGTAGAAACTTTTTATGTTTAAGGAATAATGATGCTATGCCGTAAGGTGACCAAATGTCAACTGTCAGAACTGAATAGCGGAGCAAAAGGAGCGCAATATTTACTTCTGCAGCCCATTTTTTTGAGCTGTTTGGGGATCCTCTTATATATTCTAAATCAATGTTAGTACTCATCAAAATAACTTTGTTAAGTAATAAAATATACTCTAAAGCCATAGGAAATAATTAATATGAAGCATTAGATACGTTACGCCCTGCGTTTCAGATGGGAGAAGCGCAGGACGTCCGACCGCTCGATGGGTGGACGATATTCGGAAGAATACGGGTCACTTTTAGATGAGGTTAGCTCAGGACCGGGACCAGTGGCGTACAACAAGAAGAAAGGCCTATGCTCAGCAGTGGGCGAATAACGGCTGAATATGATGATGGTGATGATTAGATATTTAAAACAACCTAAATGGGTCCTGTATTGCTGGTTACCTGGTATTATGAAGTTAGTATTTTTATGAAAACAGGGTGTACTCATCGACAACAATTATGTCGTAGTCTAATTTTGTCAATCCCTCGTAAATATCGAGGTATAATTTATTACTCATATTTTAACGACAAACGGGTTTTAATCGCGTAAACCCGCGCAGTTAGAAGGTGTTGATATATTTTCTCGCCCGTCTGCCTGCGACCACGGGTGTAACGTCATGCCCGAAACGTCAGGATAATATTAACGTATGTTTACGCGATTGAGACTCGTTTGTCGTTTAAATATGAATGATAAATGGGTTTTTAAAGCGGACGACCGTCGCTATTACAAAAAATTTGGTCGTAATTTTAGAATTATAAAAAAATGTATATATATTTAAATTTGGTCTTAATTAAAAAAATAATTCATAATAATTGATATAAATTAGGCGCCGTTTACGACAGAGATCTTGACCCTCCGAGACATTCCTGATACAAAGATATTCAATCGCGATTCAGCGTGGCAATGCCGCGAGCGTGATGGGCACTTTTGCGCCGGGGATGAGATAGGGCGGGTTATTTGACTAGTTTTTCTGCCCTCCGGCCGGCAAACAACACTTTGCGGGCCGCTGCGCTAAACTAAGTTGCCGCCTGCCGGCTTCGTTGAGCAGAAATAGTACATTACTGCAGAACGCCGGGAAAGATAGGTTTATCGGCTGAGTAGGTATGGACAGTGATACGAAGCCGGTAAGCCCATTTCACGGCGAGGCATGTATAAGTAATTTGTCTATAAAGCAAAAAGGACAAATAATTATTAGCGGCTTGTTAAGTTAAGAAACGTTTATGAATAAGGGGGTTAGTATTTATTACTCACCAATAGTGAGCCTTACGTCGGGAGCTTGCTCGTATGCGAGCCAACGAGCCGGCAACATCTTAGTTATTGCCTTCGGCTGCTCGAATCTCACGCGGCACATTGTGAACTGCCCATTCTGTGGGACAAAATAATACAACTGTTGCACTCTTTGGTAAATATTCGGACTTTACTTCAAATTCAAAATTTAGATTTTTCGTAGTTCTTTATAAAACTGTCTTAACATAAGAAGTGGTGTCAGCGAGAACAACAATTAGTATTATTGTGTTATAATTTTGTGAGATTTCTGCTTTAGGGTTACATTCTTCAAATTCAACATTCGAAACACTGTCATGCGGTCTCATCGGCCAATTTTGCACATCTCCGCTCCTCTCCGCCTCAGTGGGGCACCCTAATTGAATAAACATACAGGTAAATATTATAGTTTTTTTTTTATTAGGATTACACCTCATTCCTTTCCGTCGATTTCAATAACAATGAGGGTTTCCGATATTTTTTCTGCCATCTTTTTGTGCCGTCTGGGCACTAGGATAGGCGTCGGGTCCTAACTGTCAGATTCATACTATTTATAAGTTGTTTACTAGATAAGACAGCTAAGGATGAAAGACTAAGTAAAGTTGCGACCATACGAGTACATAACATGGACGTCTAACGCCAGCTCAAAAATGCCCACAAAACCAATTGTTCAATTGAGCCAAGATGGGCAGGACATAGCGCTTTTCTTAACACCGCGCATATTTCGGCGCAACATCTTTGACAAATGTTTATTGAATATAGCCAATCAAAACTTTGATGGACCAATCACAACTATTTTTAAATAGCGCTTTAAGTTTTTAAAGGTTGATATTAAAATTCATTACCGTGATGCATTGAGGGGGTGACACTTGTCAACTAAAATTCAGGACCGCTTTTGAAAGGCAATTTAGTATGGCGTGTCCATGTTTTATTTGTTCGTAGAAGTAAAGATAGTACCACGATCATACCGGGACTCCACCCATAGTAAATATTTCCCCTGAGGCCAAAGTTGGCTAGTTGGTACGGCGACACTCACAAGTTTAGGCTGCACCTCCTGCAAGCGGACTCGGTGCCAAGCACCGAAGCTGTGTCGCATGGCGTACACCATCATACCGGCGCGGAGCGGAGGCTTCCATGTTTTATTTGTTCGTAGAAGTACCACGATCATGCCGGGACTCCACACAGTAAATGTATCTCCTAAGGGCAAAGTTGGCTAGTTTGTACGGCGACACTCACAAGTTTAGGCTGCACCTCCTGCAAGCGGACTCGATGCCAGGCGCCGAAGCTGTGTCGCATGGCGTACACCATCATACCGGCGCGGAGCGGAGGCTTCCATGTTTTATTTGTTTGTAGAAGTAAGTACCACGATCATGCCGGGACTCCACACAGTAAATGTATCTCCTAAGGGCAAAGTTGGCTAGTTTGTACGGCGACACTCACAAGTTTAGGCTGCACCTCCTGCAAGCGGACTCGATGCCAGGCCCCGAAGCTGTGTCGCATGGCGTACACCATCATACCGGCGCGGAGCGGAGGCTTCCATGTTTTATTTGTTTGTAGAAGTAAGTACCACGATCATGCCGGGACTCCACACAGTAAATATTTCCCCTGAGGGCAAAGTTGGCTAGTTTGTACGGCGACACTCACAAGTTTAGGCTGCACCTCCTGCAAGCGGACTCGGTGCCAGGCCCCGAAGCTGTGTCGCATGGCGTACACCATCATACCGGCGCGGAGCGGAGGCTTCCATGTTTTATTTGTTTGTAGAAGTAAGTACCACGATCATGCCGGGACTCCCATAGTAAATGTTTCCCCTGATGGCAAAGTTGGCTAGTTTGTACGGCGACACTCACAAGTTTCGGCTGCACCTCCTGCAAGCGGACTCGATGCCAGGCGCCGAAGCTGTGTCGCATGGCGTACACCATCATACCGGCGCGGAGCGGAGGCTTCCATGTTTTATTTGTTTGTAGAAGTAAGTACCACGATCATGCCGGGACTCCACACAGTAAATGTATCTCCTGAGGGCAAAGTTGGCTAGTTTGTACGGCGACACTCACAAGTTTAGGCTGCACCTCCTGCAAGCGGACTCGATGCCAGGCCCCGAAGCTGTGTCGCATGGCGTACACCATCATACCGGCGCGGAGCGGAGGCCGGGAGGCCACGCCGGGCGGCGGGAGGCCGGCGGGGGCCGCTTCCACTGACAGCTTCACTACTGAGATGTCTGCGTTCTGGGGAGATACAGTCGTGGTCAGGTAATTAAGAAAAAGCTTTTTCCTAACTAGGGCGCAGAAACGTACTTTGCGCACGCTTCGCGCGCGGTAATTTCTCTTTTTGACGCACTTGTTATGAAAAAAATCGTCCCTTACACGTGCAGAAACTTTTTTTTAACTCGGGTGATTGTCGCCCTCGTTTCATACGGGCTCCAACTTTCACCCTCGTCGAAAAAAAGTTTTCCCGCCATAGTTAGGAATAGAAAATGTACTATTTCAGCGCTGCCTAAGCGCGCCATTGTTTGCGCGCGCACCGGGAGTAATAGAAAAGTGAAATTCCCTAGGCAGTAATAGAAATGTCAGTACGTCATTTAATAATGTTATTTCTTGAAACTTATTTTTTTGTCGGCAAGTGTGATGAAAAACATTGTATGCATCACGGTAAGTAAGTACTTACCTCCCTTGATGCACAATGTACTATTTATTCATACATCTTCCTAAAATAGTACATTACTATAGAGGCCGGGACAAAAGGGTTTGCCGGCCAAAGATATACAGGATAGATCTGAGGCGGGCAACCCCATATTTCCGGCCGAGGTATGTATAGTGCTTTTCTCAAACATGCAATTAAATAAACAACAAAAACATCATTTTTTTTTGATAAGCATAGTCGCAGAATGTCATACATGTCATGATGGCTGTGTCACAAATTTATGTGGAATGGAATAAAAAAAGAGCACTTTGCCGGCCTAGGCCTTCAAGATTTATATTAATCCATTAACGACCTCTTGTCCTAGTCGCACCCAAAAGTTTTGTTAAAGATTTGCACCTACAGTTCGATCCCTGCAAATGTTGCTCGAAAACGAAAAATACTTACATCATCGTCATTTTGCGCCGTGATGTCTGCAGATGGCACTGGTTTCATTTCCTGCTAAAAAAGGTACAAATTAATACATTTCTGATTAATGAATGAACACAATATGTCGAGAACACATAACCATTATGTAGGAATGTATTTTTTTCGCTGTCTAAGAAGCTGGAAGTTGCGGGTTCGAATCCCAGCGCATTATTTGTGTATTTATTTATCACACATATTTGTTCCTTGGTCTTGGCTGTCTACGTATTTAAGTATCTATATGTATCTGTCTATTATATATATCGTCGCCTGGTACCCACATCACAAGCCTTAATTGAGCTTACCGTGGGACTAGGTCGATTTGTGTATGATGTCCCAAGATATTTATTTATCACTACATAGTATAAAATAGTCACTTTTTTCTGTCCCTATGTCCCTTTGTACGCTTAAATCTTTAAAACTACTCAACGGATTTTGATGAGATTTTTTTTAATAGGTAGAGTAATTCAAGAGAAAGGTTTTTATGTAGGTATAGTACCCGTGCGAAGACGGGGCGGATCGCTAGTTATGTATAAATTACCTTGCTGGTAGTGGGGGCATCCAAAGGTGCGTATCCGAGTGGTATGGCCGCGCGCTTCGCTGGCGGCTCGGGGGCACCTGAGCGTCGCTTCTGTCTCTGCACAGGAATAGTACATTACTGCAGACGCCGGGACGAAAGGGGTTGCCGGCCGAAGACATATATGCCGGATAGGTCTGAGGCAGGCAACCCCATATTTCCGGCCGAGGTATGTATAGTGCTTTTCTCAAATATGCAATGAAATAAACAACAAAAACATCATACTTTTATTTTTTATTTGCATAGCGGCAAAATGTCATGATGCCTGTGCCACAAATTTACGTGGAATGGAATTAAAAAGAGCACTTTGCCGGCCTAGGCTATCAAGATTTGTAATAAATTCCATTACCGACCTCGCACCTGAAACGTCATACTTCGCAGCCTATTATAAGGAACATAACAACAATATTTCATTGCATGTTTGAGAAATAATAAATTACTGCAGACGCCGGGAAACCAAACTTAGCAGGCTGCGTGGCCGAGCGTAGCGAGGGTGAATAGATACAAAGCCTGCTAAGTTAGTTATCCAGGCAAAGCAAGTTCTTCTCAACTTGCAGTGATATAATAATTATAAAATCGACATAATATTTTCTTCGGTTACCGCGAGGATTACACATGAAATAAAACTATGAAAACGGATAAACTCGCGTATATTAAACTATTTTTAGTGGCTAAAAAAATCCTGCAATGCCGGTCATAATTTGCGGTTACTGAATGCATCATGGAAGCTTATGATATGTGGGTAGATAGTGTATGCAACTGTACATAATGAAGGGCATCAAAACTCGAGCGTGGGTTTATGAAACGAGCCGAAGGCGAGTTTCATAATAGCATCACAATACACACATAATAACGTCACATAAACTACTATTAACTTCATTCCGACGTTTACACTTTACAGGATTCGTGGTCTGCGGATGACGTGGTACGCGAGTTTATCCATTTTCATAGTTTTATTTCATATAAAATCGACATTCAGTTTCACAGCTTACAAACAATAACTAATTTTAACAAAACAATAAATCACGATTCCGTCAATTGTGTTACGAAAGTTAATCATACAAACTATGAGGTATATCTGTCAACAACCTTCGATAGTAGTAAACGGGGGCAAATTTAAACAATATCGTATTGTTGACCGCTCATACAAAATTTGAATTGGTCGCCCTTTGACTTTGACTTATAAAATTTAACTTTGTAACACAAAAATTATGACGTTTAATTTTGTGAATATTTTCTTCATTCAAAGGCCTTTAATTATGTATTTTTATTTTGCAATCTACCCTAAAATTATCCCTATATTTTTTCCCAGGCACATTAAAGAAAATAACAACTAATATTTATCTGACAGATATATCTTATTCGACGATGATTAAACAAGCCCTTATCCAATTTTTATTACCTCTCTAGTTTCCGGTGCTGATGGAGGTGGTGTTGCCAACGCTTCTTCTGGCCCCGACCACTGTCAACAAAAAATATTTTAAATACTGTGACAAAAACACTACGAACAAATAAAACATGGAAGCCGCACTCCATATTAAATTACCTTTCAAAAACAGTCCTGAATTTTAGTTGACAAGTGTCAACCCCTCTTCAATACATCACGGACATAAGTGTCAATATCAACCTATAAAAACTTAAACCACCATTTAAAATAGTTGTGATTGGTCCATCAAAGTTTTGATTGGCTATATTCTATAAACGTTTGTCAAAGGTGTTGCGCCGAAATATGCGCGGTGTTAAGAAAGCGCTATGTCCTGCCCATCTTGGTACAATTGAACAATTGCTTTTGAGGGCATTTTTGAGCTGGCGTTAGACGTCCATGTTATATATGGTCGCAGCAAAAACAGCAACACACACAAACATATCTCGGCACTCATGGAGTAATTACATACTTTCCGCCCTTGTATATAAGTCTGCGACCATATATAACATGGACGTCTAACGCCAGCTCGAAAATGCCCCCAAAAACAAGTTTTCAATTGTGCCAAGATGGGCAGGACATAGCAAACAACATCTTTGACAGGTTTAAGTTTTTATAGGTTGACATTGAAATACATTGACGTGATGCATTGAAGAGGGGGTGACACTTGTCAACTAAAATTCAGGACCGTTTTTGAAAGGCAGTTTAGTATGGCGTGCGGCTTCCATGTTTTATTTGTTCGTAGATATAAGTAATATTTCACCTCAGTGGCAGTGGCACGATTGCATGTAGAACCAATAGTCGTTGGAGCGGAAAGGTTCTCGAGTGGCGGCCGCGTACCGGAAGGCGCAGCGTGGGTAAACCTACAAGGTGGACTGATGACCTGGTGAAGGTCGCAAGAGTCCGCTGGATGCACAAAACAGAAAAAACAGTAGAAGCGTAATGTAAGCGCAGCGCGTGTGGCAATAGTAAGCAGCGCAAGGCTTACCTGCACAAAATTTACCCACAGTAGGCCGTCAGTTCTCTAAGCGCGCTCACGTGAGATCGTTTTCGAATAAATCCGAAAAAGAATGTGCAAAATATGCCTTTTTGTGCCGTTTTGAGATGTAAAAGTAATAGCCAGAAGTCAAACCTCACCAATGAAGGTATTTCATACCATCGGAAGTTCTTAATTTGTTAATATTTTAATATTTTCTAAAATATTTCGTCTTCCGCAAGATGTTTGTGCTACACTAAATAAGAAACAACTTTATATGCCAATAATAAGGTCGTTTTTTATTTGGCATGAAACTATGGAAATTTCTAGAATTTCGGAACGATAGGCTGAGTAGCGGCCAATGCGAGGAAAGGGTCCAAAAAGGTATCGATATCGATATTTTATTTCGTCGATATACCTACCTACATTAGTTGTCTTGAGCCGATTAAGTGAAAAAAATTTAAACATGTTCTCTATAATCTTTATTTATTTAATCGGGTTTCCGACTGTCATCGTCATCATCATCATCATCATCATCTCAGCCTTTTGCTGCTAGCTGCTGAGTGTAGGTCTGCTTATCATAATATTATAATATTGTAGATATTAAGGTTTCGTTGCCAAAACATAGTTTCACCATTTCCGCCCGAATGTCATCGTCATCATCATCATCTCAGCCTTACTTACTGTGAGCATGAGCATATTCTAATATTATAATATTATGGGTGTGAATTTTAAGGTGCCGTTCTCAAATTATCGTTATCATTGTCTGCCCGACTGTCCATCTGTCTGTTTTTAATTATTCAAAAGGTTATGAATTAATTATTTGTTATATATTATTATTATATTTGTTTTATTTAAAAATGCTCCGCTATATAAAATTATATAATATAAAAGTGCTCCTTTCAATGTCAAAGTGATTACTTACTTACTTTTAATGTCAAAGTAATCACTTTGACATTAAAAGAAGCACCATTAATTTTAGTTACACCCTGGGTAAATATGAGTTCCGTAAAAACCAAACTAGAGAACCAAAGATATAGTATAGTAGTCTTGGCTGAGACCTTGGAGGACTTAAGTACTACGCTCGTTGACCTCAGTAAAGCCTCCGAGCGAGTTGGTCTTAGGATGAACATGGATAAGACTAAAATCATGTCAAATTCCCATGTAGCACCAACTCCCGTAATAATCGGAGACTACACTCGAAGTTGTAGACGAATATATATACCTAGGACAAACTATCCAGTTAGGTAGGTCCAACTTCGAGAAAGAGGTCAATCGTCGAATTCGACTCGGTTGGGCAGCGTTCGGGAAGCTACGACACATATTTTCGTCCAATATACCGCAGTGTTTGAAGACGAAAGTCTTTGATCAGTGTGTGTTGCCAGTGATGACATACGGTACTGAAACGTGGCCGCTTACAATGGGCCTCATAAGAAGGCTAAAAGTCACCCAAAGGGCAATGGAGAGGGCTATGCTAGGAGTCTCTCTGCGTGATCGGATTAAAAATGAGACCACCCGCAGCAGAACCAAAGTAACCGAAATAGCTCTCCGAATCGCTAAACTGAAGTGGCAGTGGGCGGGGCACATTGCGCGTAGAACCGATGGCCGTTGGGGCGGGAAGGTTCTTGAGTGGCGGCCACGTACCGGAAGGCGTAGCGTGGGTAGGCCCACCACAAGGTGGACTGATGACCTGGTGAAGGTCGCAGGAGTCCGCTGGAAGCGGGTGGCGCAGGACCGGTCATTGTGGCAATCTTTGGGGGAGGCCTATGTTCAGCAGTGGACGTCTTTCGGCTGATATGATGATGATGATGATGATGATGAAAAACCAAAGCAAATCGAAGAAATGTACTTTTTCATCACACTTGCTTTGTAAGCGCCCCATTGCTTGCATGCATCGCGGGAGTATTCCCTAGGGAGTTATAGAAAAGTTGGTACGTCATTTAACAATATTTTGTCTTAAAATATTTTTTTTTGCTTAGAAGTGTGATGAAAAACATTGTATGCATCACGGTCGGTAAGCGGAATACTAACTCGAGTCATTAAAATCTAACACTCTAGTTAGAAATACCGTAATTACCTCCCTAGACGCCCAATGCTATTACTTCATATATATATAATTATATATATTTTATCGATATAATACCGACTCTTGCACAGCACTATGACGCTTGTTAGCCATAACGTGCAAAAAGCAGCCTATCTCTTTTACTCTTGGGAAATGCCACGTATGTGGGAGAGAGAACAAGGATTCGCCATCTATTGGGGAGTTGCTGAACTATTGAGTTTTAGTTATAAACAGACTTATGCTACTCGACGCTAGATGGCAACTCTCTCTTTGCAAGTTAGTAGTAGCAAGCGAAACGCCGTAAGTAATAAAACGAGTAGTATAATTTTGCTTTTGTCGCATTCGAAATAAAGTTTATTTTTGTATAAGATTTTATAACCAATAAGCTTTCAGACACTTCTGTGTGCATGTTTGTGCCAGTGTGAGTGTGGCGACATCGGTTCTCTTGAGAATCGGGGTATAAGCCGCTTCTACGTTATTTTTTGTTCTGTGGCTGGATGCGTGTGGCGCAGGACCGGTCATTGTGGCAATCTTTGTGGGATGGCCTATGTTCAGCAGTGGACGTCTTTCGGCTACTGTGATAATGACAGTATTTTACCTGAATATTAGTATAACCCGTCAACCTTCAAGTCAAGGGTGAATAGGCACCTTCTGGGCAAACTCACTCCATCGTAGGCCACGTCTCTGCCCTCGGCTAGTCTGTAGCCATGAGTAAGCCCATTTCCAATAAAAAAAAATAGGACTATCAATGATCCTAATGTTGTAAATTTTGATGAAAAAGTTTGTGTTTTGTGATTTTGGTGTTGGTCCCATACTAGAAGTTACTCAGTATGACTTATACGGCGTGTTAACTTCATGCAGACTTTTAATTTATCGAAACCGAGGATTGAGATGCAGATTTTTAGCCAAACCGTGAGAATTATTACATTAAAAATTTTAATTTTAAGCAATTCATTTTATCAAAATATCTTACCTGAGTATCAAAGTATCCTACCTAAGTATCAAAGTATCTTACCTGAGTATCAAAGTATCCTACCTGACTATCAAAATATCTTACCTGAGTATCAAAGTATATTACCTGATTATCAAAGTATCTTACCTGAGTATCAAAGTATCTTACCTGAGTATCAAAGTATCTTACCTGAGTATCAAAGTATATCACCTGATTATCAAAGTATCTTACCTGAGTATCAAAGTATCTTACCTGAGTATTAGGAGTATCAATGATCCCCATGGCCGGCATCTCGGTTCGGTCGTCGGCGAACGTGGAGTACAGATCGTTTCGCAATTTATCCGTCTCTTTCTGACACTCGTTCAGCATTGCGTCGATTTGCTTGCATTCCTCTGAAAGAATCGGTCTTTGAGAATGATGCGTTCGGTCGAGGGTACTCCTAAAGACGACCCTCTTAATGGGTCGATATATGTTACTTTTTATGTCACTTGTTGCTATGCTTATGTTCTCTTGGGTCACCTTAAAACCACGGTTTAACAGCATTAAAAATTGATGAACTTAGGACGTTACGTAGTTCTTTCAAGGTGGGTTACTATATCATGATGTAGAGCTTGCAGTGACTGTAGAAATTTGCAATTTGGTACAGATTTACATATTAATCGTCAAAGTGGTAGAATAAAAACTAGAAAAATAGTACATTACGACACAAGTGCGAAAAACATGAAATTCTAAACGAGTGGCGATGTTTCAAAGCACGACCGATAGGGAGTGTTTTAAATCGACACGAGTTACGAATTTCGTTTTTGCACGTGTCTCGTACCACGTTTTTTAGTGCTGATGGCCCTCCGAAGTTTTGGACCTGACGTAAAACACACTTCTCGCACTAGAGCCTAAAAAAGGCACCATCTGTACTAAAGATGTTATTTTTCGGCTACCTCTTCTAGTAGTAACGTGGGGTTTTTTTTTATGTTGCTGTAATTCTAAATAATAGGGTATCGTTGAGTAGTTGGGGTATAGACCTTTCAAAAATAATAAGGGTCCTAAAATAAAGTTTATTTCTAAAGTTAATATTTTCGGAGATAGCCGCTGCAAAAAAAAATATGGCCACTCCTTTAAAATAATTTAGAATAAAACTATTTCGAACATAATAAGCCCAGCCGTTTTTGAATAACTACGAAACCCTATACTGGAGCATTCCATGAAAACGTGTCGTAAGCGACACTGTCTTTTCAATACTATTGAAAAATTAAATTAGTAAACCGAGTTACAGTATAACAATAACATATCAAGGCTTTAAGATTGACAGTGTTTCCTACCAGCTAGCATATTTTATTAGGGTAGCTACCATAGCGACACGTAAGCGACAAAAAGTAGATATTTTCATGGAATGCTCCTACTGAGCATGGCCCGACCCCGACATACTATTGGCCGGTTTTATTTCTAATGCACATGCTTTAATAATGATCTTATTACGATTTCTGCTATGCTATTCTCTTATTCACACATTCAACGCTGCGTTCAACGAGCTCGACGACAAGACAGCCTTCACTTCGACGTCGAGCGCAGCGAAAAACGGTATTCACTAACGTAGAACAGCTCGTTGTCGAACTGTAGGCGGTAACTCTCGACGCAGTGTAGTTCCAGCTCACGCCGCATTCGTCGCCGAGCGCTAGTGTCGTTTAAAGTACATTAGTGAATACCATTTTTAGGCTCGACGCTGCCGCAGCGCTGACACAGCGCTGATAGCAAGGGGTTTCCTTAGTGAATAACACTGCTGAAAGGAAAAAAGGGTTGATTGACTGTACCTTCTAGCTGATTCACCTCCACATTGATCTCAGCCTGGGCGCTAAGCAAACGCTCCTCCATATTGTATTTTTTCCAAGTATCGTTGAACATGGCCGCCAAATGCTCTTCCAGGAATCTGGGACAATAGTACATTACATCAGAGGCCGGGAAAATGAGGATTTCCGGCCAAGTTGGTATATAGGATAGGTAACAAGGCCGAGAATCCGTTTTCACGTCGAGGCATGTATAGTGCTTTTCTCAAATATACAAGGAAATAAAAAAAAAATGTTGTCAAAATTAAATAAAGTCACTTTGCAGGCCTGAAAAGTGTAATGAAATTCCATTTCCATCCCAGTGAGTTACTGCGCCCTAAAAGCGATACTTCCGAGTCTATTTTAAGGTACGTAAAGACAATATTTATTTAACTTGAATCAGCGAATCGCTTCTCAGTGTCGGTTGGTTACAAACATCGAAGAATCCAGGAGAGCTACTGTGTAACTCTATCACATTTATACCATTTGTCAATAGAAAACAAAAAAGCGAATAATTTTGCTGGTAAGACCTCGTACAGGGTCCGCCCGGCTAGCTACCACCGTCTAACCCGTTAACCTGCCGCTAAATTTCGTGATTGATCAAATTAACCGACAAAGAAATCATGTTGTGTGACAATGACTATAATTATTAATTAAGATTGACAGAAAAAAATATTCTATTCTATTCAATTTTGAACGTGCGTCTATAATGCTATATTTCTATATCTCAATTTCAAATTATTCCCAACCTCCGATACGACAGTTTCCGTTCCTTTTGGCCGTTTCTTTATCTGTGAAATACACGGTGCTCGTGAGCATTCCGAAAGAATTTACTGCTGAATTCCTGACCATATTTAGAGTCTTTAATGTTATATGACTTATATGAAATTTCCTGGATTCGGCTTGGTTTCAGAGATAATTAACTTTTTTTCGAAATAAGGTTTTCGACGTAACTCGTCATTTAACTTCTTTTTTATTATAATGCTACCACAATGTGTTCTAATATTACCACACCTTTTGCTTGGCAATCAAACAATAACGGCCTTATTCATAAAAATTCCTTGTTGAAGGTTTGAGGGGCCCAATAGTTATCGAGCCGATAAGTCTTGTTGAACGGTTTATAAGAAGTGTTATTCATAAACGCTCAATATCTCTCCGATAACTGTTGAGCCGCTGTTGAACGGATTAGACGCGTTATGTTGGCGCCTTGACAAAATCATAGACAAAAATGTGGTCTCACCGCAAATTAAAAAAAAGTTTGACAGCTGTCTGGCGGGAATTCGCAAATATTTCCTTATTCCTTGTTACTTACTTTTATCTCAAATAATTATATTATCATCATCTTGAACCTGAAATTATTAGGTACTTACTACGTATTCTTTTACCTAGGTAACTAATCAAAACAGTTAGCTTTATGATTAGGTACTTGCGATGACGGTCAGATAACGAAACATAATTGTATGGCTAGTTAGTACCTAGGTATGGGCAGTTAGTAGTACGGGTAAGTAATAAATAAATATTTACTTCCTTGCGACCCCAACACCTAATTGCAGTTAGAACCTGAAGTTCTGGTGTGAGGCCAGCTCCTCTGCGATCTTTCTTCAGGTCTTCTTTCACCAACTCTACTATATACAAAACAGTCGCCTTATTAAAGCGGTATCGCCGCCTAAATTCATCATCGGGCAGATCCTCAATGGGATCTGCCCTTATGTTATATATTTTTGGACGCCGCGGCGGATTACACAAATTATTTATGGCATCAATAGCGTTTAAGGCCTGCATGATGGAGTCTCACTGCGTATTGACGTTGAAGTTGAAATGGTTGAAAAACTATCAACAAAATTTTAAATTAAAAAAGTTGGAGATTAGTTTTCCCACCATTTCTGATTCGTGTAATGTTGCATGTAGAGAAAATCGAAACTGCGTAACTACTTACAATAAATCATCGGATATTTATTTTAAATACCTATCTAAATATAATTAAGTATCTCTGGATACATATTTAATAATAATCAGATGAATAGACGATATAAAAAACTATACACCAAATCAGACTTTCATACCTTTATCTTTTCTCTTCTGCCTACTTTAAACGCATGGTTATGCACCTGTCAAAAATCAGCTGATCAAAATTTTAGCAGCCATCTTGTTAAATAAGAAGTTATAAGACCGTTATAGAAGGGTCCTCGGCTCTATAACTTTCGGGGGATTTATAGTAGGTTTGAGCGGCTGAATAGCGCTATTGAACGTTTATGAATAACGTTTTTAGCCATCCGGTCAACAACGACCCATCAGCGGGCGCGTAACTTTTTATGAATAAGGCCGTAAGAATAGACTTGACGAAATAACCTGTTCCTAAAAAAAACAATTGAAATAAATAATTTAAACAAATTGTTGTTATGATAAAAAGTACTGGAAATGTTGAAGTTATCAAAAAATCTAAAAAAAAAATTGGTGGTATTTGACATTAAGGTGCATTCATCCTTACTTGTCTTATCATGTAAACAAACACTTTTTGAAAACATTATCACAATTTTCTCTGCAATTACACATTAATCATCATGTCAAATGTTGTTGCATACTTAATTAAACTCGCAAAGTATTATAATCACTCAAAAAAGCACTGAAAAATATCATTTCTGTAAAGATTTTCGTCAATAAATGCTGTTCCGGTCGGATAACTTTAAAAACATCTGACATTGATGTGACATTGCGATGTCTAGATTGTCTATGTACCATAATGTTGGCATGTCAATATATCGATATTAATACTTAAAGTACAACTCGAGGAAAATGCAATTAAAATAAATTGCAGTAATTTACCAAAATTTATTAGGGTTTCGTAGCAAAAATGGCAACAACGGAACCCATACTTATAGTTTCGCTATGTCCGTCTTTCCGCAGCATACTTAGCTCAGTGGCCGTTAATACTATAAATCTGAAATTTGGTACAGGTATACATATTGATCATGCCAACAAAGTGATACAATAAAAAGTAAAAAAAATAATAATTTCGGGTACCTCCCCCCCAATTGGTGATGTGGGGTGATATTTTATTTGCTGTAATCATATAGTGTGGGGTATCATTGAATAGGTCTCTTAAAAAGAAAAAGGGGCTTTTAAGAAAGTTTTTTTCTAAAGTCAATATTTTCGGAGATAATCGCTCCAGATGAAAAAAAAATTTGTCCCCCCCTCTAACTTTTGATCCAAAGGTCCAAAAAAAATCATGAATAGTGGGCTGGCATAAAACTATTTCGAACATAATCGGCCCAGCCGTTTTTGAATAACTACGAAACCCTACACTGAGCATGGCCCGACATGCTCTTGGCCGGTTTTTGTAATTGATTTCAATATTTATTTTATTCAGAGACTGGCAGTGCTTAGTTGTCTATTGAATATTGAATAAAATCTTCACGTCAAACGTCATTCGTTTCGCTACTTCGCTTCACGTTGTTCGTTACGGGTGCACTTCATGTGATTTTTCTCATGACTAGTGGCGCCTTCGTTGGAGCGACAGAGAAAAATCCTCGAAATTTAACCATAGTTTTTGATATAATCTTATACGTATTAATTCTCTTCCTGACAGACGATGTAAAATCGATAATCCTCTATTTACGTACCTAAGCAGTGAAATTATCGCTGACATTTCATTATATCGACATTTCTAAACACTAGTGATTGTCTTTTGATCATCGTTGACGTTTTGTTTGTTTTACTTGGTCTGTGGTTTGTTTACATGATAAGACAAGTAAGAATGAATACACTGTAGGTCTCATAATATTTTTTGTTTATTTTGATGTCTAGAATGCATGGTTAAAATCTCTCGTAATGCTCGCGAGCACCGTGTATATGACAATGCATGGACTCACTTAATACGAATAGACTTGACGAAATGACCTGTACCTTAAAAAAAAACAATTGTTATAAAATTAAAAAAAAATGTTGTTCTGATAAAAAAGTACTGGAAATGTTAAAAAGTATTCAAAAAGACTAAAAAAAGAAAAAAAAATTGGTAGTACTGACATTGGGTCTCATAATATTTTTTTTTATTTTGATCTAAGGTTAAAATCTCTCGTAATGCTCGCGAGCACCGCGTATATGACAATGCATGGACTCACTTAGCACTCTTCTCGCCGATGATTTCGTCATCGCGCTTGACGTCGGGCTCGTCATCCGACTCCGAGTCGGATATCTCGACGAACTCTTCGCGTATCATACACATCTCCATCTCGAGGAACGGAGTCAAGTCTTTCACGCCTTCCACCAGTTTCTGGAAATAACGGATGGTATTTAATGCAATATTAGAGCGCTATATAAAGGATAAAAAACGTATACATTATATAAAAAATCCCTAGCAAATACCTATAGTAAGTCCAACGTCAAACATAGCAACACAAATACAGCAATTTTATTCGGATATTTTATTTTTTTGAATTTTTTTATGCAGGTACCCCACAAACCGGTATTCGAATTTTAGGTATTTTTATCGATAGTATGACAGGGGTCACTTACTCTAAATTATTCCTTCCGTTCATTTCAAAGTGAAATTGAAGTCAGTTTATGTCAATATGAGTCCAATAAAATCGCAGTAAGAGCTCGCCAATTACAGCTCATTACGAATTTCGGCTACGGCCGAGAGCCGAGAGGGATATCTCGGCTCGATTTTTGGCCGAGAATGCCAAGACCGAGACCACAGAATTAGATTTGGATAGAAGAAACAAGTTCATTCATTTGTATGGCGGCCGAGCGTGTCAGATTTTGTACTAAAGTTGTTACTTGCCTTATGATTTTAAATATGTCTCAGGCCCTTGAGTATTCATATTTTTTTGTGTTGTTGCAATTAATATTACTTAAGTAAGCATTATTAATGTTTTTGATCACTTCAACTTACAAAATTTGACGCCTGAAAGCTGCAAGCTGCGATTAAAGACGGACAACTCAGTGGATTTCACCGAGTTCATTTGACACGCTAAGTAGATACAGATGTAGTGAGAAATGACTTGCCTTCGGAAACGTTCGTCAACGTCATGCTGTTTCAGTCTATCTCACTGAGACTGACAGTAATAGCTGTCATGCTACTTCAGTCAGACTCGGTGACACTGCCTGAAACAGCATGTGTTTACGAACGTTTCCGAAGGCAAGTAATTTCTCACTACACCTGTACAAAATCTGACACGCTCGGCCGCCATACAAATGAATGAACTTGTTTCTTCTATCCAAATCTAATTCTGTGGTCGGACCTTACCTGGCTCCGGCGCGCCGCTCGATTAGCGCACTGCACACACAAGAGGCCTCGTCGCTGGCTATCAGCTGCGTAGTACACGGCGGAGGCCGCGGAGGCCGGCAGTAGAGGCCCAGAGCCGTGTGTGCAGTGTTGATGCATTTGTTCGGGGTTAGGGCTTTGTCTAGTTCCGCTGCTGTTGGCTTGCTTTTAATGCGATAATGCGGAGACCGAGACCGAGATCTCGGTCGGACCCACAGATATCATATATACCATAGATCAAGCAAACGTATCTATTTAACGTGTCAAATGAACTCAGTGAAATCCACTGAGTTGTCCGTCTTTAATCGCAGCTTGCAACTTTCGAGCGTCAAATTTTGTAAGTTGAAGTGAACAAAAATATTAATAATGCCTCCTTAAGTAATATTAATTGCAACAACACAAAAAAATATGAATACTCAAGGGCCTGAGACATATTTAAAATCATAGGCAAGTAACAACTTTAGTACAAAATCTGACACGCTCGGCCGCCATACAAATGAATGAACTTGTTTCTTCTATCCAAATCTAATTCTGTGGTCGGACTTTACCTGACTTCGCCGCGCCGCTCGACTGGCGCACTGCACACACAAGAGGCCTCGTCGCTGACTGTCAGCGGCGTAATACACGGCAGAGGCCGCGGAGGCCGGTAATAGAGGCCCAGAGCCGTGTGTGCAGTGAGTGTTGATGCATTTGTTCGGGGTTAGGGCTTTGTCTAGTTCCACCGCTGTTGGCTTGCTTTTAATGCGATAATGCGGAGACCGAGACCGAGATCTCGGTCGGACCCACAGTAGTCATATATACCATAGATCAAGCAAACGTATTTACTTAGCGTGTCAAATGAACTCAGTGAAATCCACTGAGTTGTCCGTCTTTAATCGCAGCTTGCAACTTTCGAGCGTCAAATTTTATAAGTTGAAGTGAACAAAAACATTAATAATGCCTGCTTAAGTAATATTAATTCCAACAACACAAAAATATATGAATACTCAAGGGTCTGAGACATATTTAAAATCATAGGCAAGTAACAACTTTAGCCTCCTGCCGCCCAGACAGTAATATTTGCCAATGAAATTTGGATTGACATTGCAGGAAATAGAGTAAAATTTCTTTTGTTTCAGGAGACCTTTTTATAGGTCTCTGGGCGGCTAGAGGTTAGTACAAAATCTGACACGCTCGGCCGCCATACAAATGAATGAACTTGTTTCTTCTATCCAAATCTAATTCTGTGGTCGGACTTTACCTGACTTCGGCGCGCCGCTCGACTCGCGCACTGCACACACAAGAGGCCTCGTCGTTGACTGTCGGCGGCGTAGTAGACGGCGGCGGCCGCGGAGGCCGGTAATAGAGGCCCAGAGCCGTGTGTGCAGTGGGTGTTGATGCATTTGTTTGGGGTTAGGGCTTTGTCTAGTTCCGCCGCTGTTGGCTTGCTTTTAATGCGATAATGCGGAGACCGAGACCGAGATCTCGGTCGGACCCACAGATGTCATATATACCATAGATCAAGCAAACGTATCTATTTAACGTGTCAAATGAACTCAGTGAAATCCACTGAGTTGTCCGTCTTTAATCGCAGCTTGCAACTTTCGAGCGTCAAATTTTGTAAGTTGAAGTGAACAAAAATATTAATAATGCCTCCTTAAGTAATATTAATTGCAACAACACAAAAAAATATGAATACTCAAGGGCCTGAGACATATTTAAAATCATAGGCAAGTAACAACTTTAGCCTCCTGCCGCCCAGACAGTAATATTTGCCAATGAAATTTGGATTGACATTGCAGGAAATAGAGTAAAATTTCTTTTGTTTCAGGAGACCCTTTTATAGGTCTCTGGGCGGCTAGAGGTTAGTACAAAATCTGACACGCTCGGCCGCCATACAAATGAATGAACTTGTTTCTTCTATCCAAATCTAATTCTGTGGTCGGACTTTACCTGACTTCGGCACGCCGCTCTACTCGCGCACTGCACACACAAGAGGCCTCGTCGCTGACTATCAGCGGCGTAGTACACGGCGGAGGCCGCGGAGGCCGGCAGTAGAGGCCCAGAGCCGTGTGTGCAGTGAGTGTTGATGCATTTGTTCGGGGTTAGGGCTTTGTCTAGTTCCGCCGCTGTTGGCTTGCTTTTAATGCGATAATGCGGAGACCGAGACCGAGATCTCGGTCGGACCCACAGATGTCATATATACCATAGATCAAGCAAACGTATCTATTTAACGTGTCAAATGAACTCAGTGAAATCCACTGAGTTGTCCGTCTTTAATCGCAGCTTGCAACTTTCGAGCGTCAAATTTTGTAAGTTGAAGTGAACAAAAATATTAATAATGCCTCCTTAAGTAATATTAATTGCAACAACACAAAAAAATATGAATACTCAAGGGCCTGAGACATATTTAAAATCATAGGCAAGTAACAACTTCAGTACAAAATCTGACACGCTCGGCCGCCATACAAATGAATGAACTTGTTTCTTCTATCCAAATCTAATTCTGTGGTCGGACTTTACCTGACTTCGCCGCGCCGCTCGACTCGCGCACTGCATACACAAGAGGCCGCGGCGTTGACTGTCAGCGGCGTAATACACGGCGGAGGCCGCGGAGGCCGGCAGTAGAGGCCCAGAGCCGTGTGTGCAGTGAGTGTTGATGCATTTGTTTGGGGTTAGAGCTTTGTCTAGCTCCGCCGCTGTTGGCTTGCTTTTACGCTTGCCTGGTGGATAAATATAGGGATGATGTTGATGACTGTAGTTAATAGTACATTGTGCATCAAGGGAGGTAAGTACGGAATTACTAACGAGAGTGTTAGAAGCCCGACGCCGTTAGGCAGAGGGCTTTTATGACTCGATTTAGTATTCCGCTTACCTACCGTGATGCATACAATGTTTTTCATCACACTTGCCGACAAAAAAAATAGTTTTAAGACATAATATTATTTTCATCACACTTGCTGTCTAAGCGCGCCATTGCTTGCGTGCGTAGCGGGAGTAATAGAAAAGTGAAATTCCCTAGGGAGTAATAGAAATATCAGTACTGTCATTTAATAATATTATGTCTTAAAACTTCTTTTTTTGTCAGCCAGTGTGATGAAAAACATTGTATGCATCACGGTCGGTAAGCGGAGTACTAACTCGAGTTATAAAAGCGTCGGGCTTCTAACACTCTCGTTAGTAATTCCGTACTTACCTCCCTTGATGCACAATGTACTATAAATGACGTACTGACATTTCTATTACTCCCTAGGGAATATCACTTTTCTATTACAACTGCTACGCGCGCAAGCAATGGCGCGCTTAGACAGCAAGTGTGATGAAATAGTAAATTGTGACACAAGGGATCAAGATAATATAGAGAACGATATACGTAGTGAGGGACTTATAGTTATTTGTGTTACAAGAAATCAAAATGATATTATTCCAGCGAGGGCGTATATTGAATCCCGAATAAAGCGATGGATTCTAAAGTAGAATCCTGAGCGTAGTGAGGGATTCTAAAGAAGAATCTGAGCGTAGTGAGGGATTCTAAAGTCGAATCCTGAGCGTAGTGAGGGATTCAATGGTTAACGCCCAAAGTAAAAATAATTTTAATATCACGTGACACATACTGCTTTTCACGTTACCTATGAGCATAGGAGTAAAAGATATATTGTTATATCAAATATGTACACATAATCGTAATCGATTATGAACGTACTGTTCATTTTCATTGTTATTATTTAGACTGACAATAAAAAGCCCTCAAACAGAAAAATGCAACTTTGTTCCCTCCTAGCAGGGAAGAAAAGACCCGTATTCGAATAAGTGGTGTAAAATAGTAGATTACATGCCAAGGCCGTTTAAGTGGGAAATGTCTGGGATGACGTGTAATTGTAGGCCGAGGCGAAGCCGAGGCCGACAAACATGTAATCCGAGGCTTTCCCATTTAACGGCCGAGGTGTGTATATTATTTTTCTGCTTAAAAAAGCCGGCAGGCGGCAATTTAGTTTAGCGCAGCGGCCGGCAAAGTGCTGTTTGCCGGCCGGAGGGCAGAAAAAGTTTTTGGGGAACAGTGAACAAGATAACAAAGTGGCGTACTTACTCCTTACTTCAGTTTCTTCGTCGTCTGAATCAAGACTGAATATCTCCAAGCCGAAGTCTATCGAAGCTTTAGATTCTAAAGTTTTTGGTGCCTGTAAATAAGTATTTGTGAAACTAACAATATTCCATAACATTAAAGTTTTAGTTTTACTCGGCTTCAATTTCAACTGACATTGTTTCGAAATGAAAGCATTTTTTTCTCAAATTGGCAAAGAAATATTAATATTATGCACGTCAAATTGGACCAGAAAGTATGTACAATATCGCAAGTTTGATGACTGAACTGGATATGATATGTTATTTCATAAATAATTTGCAATTCTAGGAGTACAAAGTACCGAAAGTAACCAGCTTTAAATAACGGAAGTAACTTGCAAAGTGACAAAATATCTTGGCATTTCACCGTAAAAGAAAAACATAGAACTTTGTCAATGTCACCGGGTAAAATATTACCTCAAACAAAAACTTATAATTCGTTTTTTTTTATTTAATGTAATATAAGCATTTAACGTTTCGTTCCTCGACTTATTTGTTTGCGTATTTGTGAAATTGACTTCAAATATTTATTCAAGTTCATTGCAAGTTTTAAAAAGTACTTGCTTAGTCTGGAAACCAAGCTTAGCAGACTTTGTATCTCTATTACAATACAACACAAAACTCTTTATTACACACCACACACGTAATAAAAAGAGTACAAAAAACAAAAGAAATACAAAAAACGGAAAATTTTGTAATCTTGTCTCTTCTACCCAAAAGGATCTCTTTCAGACAACCTTTGGGTAGAAGAGACAAAATGAAAAAAAATTGGCAGTAATTGGTCAAGAAAAAGGAAAATATTTAATTCAAAAACGAATATAGTTCGCGAAATATAAATTGGTAACTTTCTTCCTACATTACAGTAAAAATAAACATTCAATTTAAATTTCTCGAACTATACCAACAACAAAAACAACAAAGACATACACTCTATTCGCAGCCTGCTAAGTTTGGTTATCCGGCTTCTGAAGTAATGTACTATTTATTTCCTTATGATTATGATACATACCGTAGTTTCGGGTATGACCAGTGGTTCGGCAGTGGAGGCAGTCTTTATAGACACCTCATCCGTATTCAGTCTTGTCTGAAACAAATTTATTTGAATTAGGAACAATAGTACATTACATCCGAGGCCGGGAAAATGAGGATTTCCAGCCAAGTTGGTATATTGGATAGGTAACGAGGTCGGGAAAACGTTTTCACGCCGAGGCATGTATAGTCCTTTTCTCAAACATACAAAGAAATACAAAAAAAAATGACAATGTTGTCGAAATTAAAAAAAAGTTACTTTGCAGGCCTAGGCCTGAAAAGAGTTATGAAATTCCATTTCCATCCCAGTGAGTTACTGCGCCCTAGAAGCGATACTTCCTAGTTTATTTTAAGGAACGTAAAGACAATATTTCATTGCATGTTTGAGAAAAATAAATTACACGTCCTTTTCCTGAATGTGGGTCAAAATTCTTTTCGTTATCTTATTTTGTGTCCCTAAAAAACGTCACAGACTGGTGATTTTTGTATGAGACGATGTATTGTTTTCAGTTTCTCATGTATGGATTAAAATCTAGCGTGAAAAAGAAATACAACTGTGCCGGTTTTTCATATAATGAGTCGAAACAGCAACTAAAAGCGTGACAGAGTCGTATGAAACAAGACAACGAAAATAATTTTGACCCATCTACGTATTTGGCCACCACTTCTTCGTTTCGTATTCTCACTGTTTTGATCAGTTTTAATACTTACCAGTTTCTGAGGCTGCGTTTTTTTTTTTCGAATTCAAATTATTTATTCATGGTATAAAACATAAAGTTAAAATAACATAAAATTAGTGACAAAACAATAACATGGATAGTTTACCACGAAAAGGTCTCGCCTCAGCATAATGCTAACCCGGAAGTAAGCGCTGATCTTCCGGCGAGACCGTTTGTGGACCACTATAGATAGTGTGACACGGCCTTAAAAAACTAAAACTGAACGCATGCATCTTAAATGTTACAGAAATTTCAAATTGGCAACACAGCGCCATCCGGTCAATGGTATGACAATATTGACAATGACATTTACGATCCTTTGTAACAAGAACAAGGCCGTGCAAAATATTTCTAAAAATACTTAAAATTAAACCTATTTATAACATGATCCTTTGTGCAAGATGGTAGTCCGGTGATCCGAACTTTTACATTCTTTTCCTGAATGTCCGAAGTTGCCCCAGCCGCTGTGGTCTTCTTCGTTCCGTACTGTCACTGTTTTGATCAGTTTTAATGCTTACCAGTTTCTGAGGCTGCGATTTTGCTAGTCCGCTGATCCGACCTTCTACGTTCTTTTCCTGAATGTCCGAAATTGTCCCAGCCGCTGTGGCCACCACTTCTTCGTTCCGTATTATCACTGTTTTGATCAGTTTTAATACTTACCGGTTTCTGCGGCTGAGTTTTTGATAGTCCGCTGACTCTCACTTTACCACCCTTATCCTGATTGTCCGAAGTTGTCCCAGCCGCTTTTCCCGTCAGTTTGAATGCTTACCAGTATCTAAGGCTGCGATTTTGGTAGTTAAAAAAAAAACTTCTAAGTTCTTTTCCTGAATGTCCGAAGTTGTCCTAGCCGCTTTTCCCACCACTTCTTCGTTCCGTATTGTCACTATTTTGATCAGTTTTAATCCTTACCGGTTTCTGCGGCTGTGGTTTCGGCAAACCGCTGACTCGAACTTCCCCGTCCTTCTCCTGAATGTCCGAAATTGTCCCAGCCGCTTTTCCCACCACTTCTACTTCGTTCCGTACTGTTTTGGTCAGTTTTAATACTTACTGGTTTCTGCGGCTGTGGTTTAGGCAACCCGCTGACTCGAACTTCCCCGTCCTTTTCTTGAATGTCCGAAATTGCCCCGGCTGCCGCTGATATGACCTCAACTTCTTTCCGTATTGTCACCGCCGTCACATCTTTGGGTGACGTTGGTGCTTCGGTCTTACTGATTAGTTGAATGTCTAAAACAAAAGTTAAGGATACGGAAAAAGTTTTCTGAAGGATTACAGTAACAGCAGCATAGTAATATGGGTTTAAAAAAATTGATAGGTTTTCATGGGTCGGCAACGCGCATGTGAATCCCCTGGTCGTATGCTTGTTTGCGACCGTCGTGGCATACAGGGTGTTGACGAAATGCTCACAAAAACATTATTTCTTTATTCTTATTCTATTCATGATTATGAACAACTTTTACTATGGTGCAAATATGAAAACAGGAATAAAGTTTCCATTGCACATCATCAGCCTATCTCTGTCCACTGCTGGACGTATAGTACGGTCAAATCGTACATAATTTTACCCTAAACTCGCAAATCAAGTAGTATCGCTGCATTTTTGGTATGTTGTTTAGACACCACAGGGCAGTATAAAACCACATTTAATATACTAAAATTGCAGCTTTGCAACACGACTTGCGATTTGTATGAAAAACTTAGATAGCGTTTTTATTTTCAATTACAAAGTTTGCTGACATGATTTTACCCTTTAACGAAAGAATATTAAGTGCGTTATAAGCTCATTTTTGCATGTTTTTCGTAGCATAATTAGGTGAGGCGATATTAAGCCGAAAACGTTAGCAAAACTCAAAATAACGCTAGTTTACCAAAAAGAGTACTTTTAAGAAGTCTACATGTTAGCTCAACTTGTTGGAAATTTATTAATCTTGAAACGCTTCCTAACATATAATGTCAAAAAACGTAAGGTTTAATAAAAATCAGAAACTGAAAATTTCGCAGTTTTTCACGTACTACGTAACTAGCACAACTTTTTTTTGCTTGCAAAATGTGTAGTGCTCTATGGTGTCTAAACAACATACCAAAAATGCAGCTACACTGCATGCTTTGCGAGTTTAATGTAAAGTTTGACCGTACTAGTAGGCCTCTCCTATTAGTTAATAGGAGAGGCCGACTATACGCATAGTTATGCGTATAGTCGCATTAGGAGGTAAGTGCCCATAATCGTCACGCTGGGCAAGCGGCTTGGCGATCGCAGTAATGTGTTCACTATGATGACGCTGCTGCCCATCATCAATCTTTTATCAAATAGTGGTCAGCGACACTTCAATCCCTTAGTCGACTCTTACGACCGCAGGAGGAGTTGGAGTGGTGACAAATGTACTCTTACTGCCGTCACCACACGGCTGTACTTGTATACGCATTAGGCGGTAAATTTCCACAATCCCCACGCTAGGCAAGCGGTTTGGAGATCGCAATGGTGGCCAAATGCTTACCAAAAAGTATGAAAGTCTCCTTTTATTTTATTGAGTTTCATATTTTGCTCCATAGTAAACGTTATCAAAAACAATTAATGAATAGACTCATGTTTCAATTTCTAAGATCACCATTTTGTTAATAACTTGTAGGTATAAAAAAGTGTTATGCCTCAATGCACACTTACCATCTTCTGAGGAGCTTTCTTCCAGTTCAACTATGTTGATTTCATTTTTAGTTTTAGTTATCTGTAAATTCCTTGTCTTGCTTGGAGACTTCTTTTCTTCAGTTGGCTCTACAGAAGATTCTAGAAGAAGAGAAGAGGAATAAATATAAATGTCTAGGGACATTTTAAACAAATACCTATTCCCACGATAAGCTCAATTAAGGCTTGTGATGTCGTCACCCAGGTGACGATACTTAAAATAGATAGATACATATATATACTTAAATACATAGATAGACAGACAGACATGCATGACCAAGGAACAGATATTTGTGATAAATAAATACACAAATAACGCCGTTGCCGGGATTCGAACCCGGAACCTCCAGCTCCATAGGCAGGGTCACTACCAACTAGGCTACGGAGGCCGACAAACATCCATATTAAATAAATAAGTCGAATTGAATTGGTACATTACATCAGAAACCGAGAAAATGAGGATTTCCGGCCAAGTTGGTATATATTGGAATCCGTTTTCACGCCGAGGCATGTATAGTGCTTTTCTCAAACATACAAAGAAATACAAAAAAAATGACAATGTTGTCGAAATTAAAAAAAAAGTTACTTTGCAGGGCTAGGCCTGAAAAGTGTTATGAAATTCCATTTCCATCCCAGTGCGTTACTGCGCCCTAAAAGCGATACTTCCGAGTCTATTTTAAGGAACATAAAGACAATATTTCGTAGCATGTTTGAGAAAACATCCATTTTTGAAGTCGGATAAATATATATTGATTTTAACTTTCACGATTATCACTCATAACTATTTTAAAGACAAACGGGTCTTAATCGCGTAAACTTACGTTTAATTATATAGGCAGACGGTCTGCATGCGACCACGGGTGTAACGTCAAGCCCGAAACGTGAGGATATAATAAACGTAAGTTTACTCGATTAAGACCCGTTTGTCGGATAAATATGTTCCTACCTGCATCCTTCAGCAATAGTTTCCGTAACTTGCTGTCCGTTGCTCCGTCACCGTCAGATGCTACTTCTGTCACATCCTCCGGAAGAACTACTGGTGTTTCCTGTCAAAATAGATAAACACTGACATCACGATGATGAACACTTCGCAGTTCACTTAGTTTCACATCATCATCAGCCTATATTAATCCACTGCTGGACGTAGGCCTCTCCTATTAACTTTGCGTATAGACGCATTAGGAGGTAAATGCCCATAATCGCCACGCTGGGCAAGCGGATTGGCGATCGTAGTAATTGGTCCACTATGATGACACTGCCGCCCGTCAATCCCGTCATCTATCAAATCAAAGAATGGTCAGTGACACTTCAATCCCTTAGTCGACTCTTACGACACCCGCGGGAAGAGTTGGGGTGGTGACAAATGTATTTTGGCTGGCACCACGTGGCGGATATCACAGCCAAGGTGCTGAAAAATATCGGCCCTGAAAATAGAGGCCTATATGATATTCCTATATGGTACTCACATCTGTACTTTCCTTTTGACTAGGTTCCTTAGGTTTTTCGTCTTTCAATAGAGATTCAACTGCTTTTTCAGTTTCGGCAGTCGAGCTTTCAGATACCTGAAAGAATAACATACAAGGTGTCAATGAGAAAGGGAAGATTTTCAATAGCATATTGCTGAGGCTAAAATCAAATCCAAAAAAGTCAAATCCGCAAAAAAAAAGTTTTTTCACTACATACAAAATAGTACATTGTGCATCAAGGGAGGTAAGTACGGAATAACTAACGAGAGTGTTAGAAGCTTTTAGTCAAAGTCAATGTCAAAGTCAAAGTCAAATAATTCTTTATTCAAATTGGAATAGCAACAAACTCTTTTGAATCGTCTAGGTATTAAAACTACTTCCGGTTCTAACCCTACACCGCTGACCCAAGAAGAACCGGTAAGAAATTTGGCGGGAATTATTTTTTCAAACAATCATGGTACATCTTACGACTAACATGCAATAAAAAAAACATAAAATTGATTTTAAATAAATTGAAATATAATAATAATAACAAGAGATGTAAAGTCTCTAAAAAGTCAGAACATTTATAAGTAATAATTTATAGAGAAGTAAAGGTTTCTCTCCGAATAGGTATATAGTAATAACATTATATAATGCACGTTTGGAGATGTACAAGGTCTCCAAGCGTAAATTATCGTAATTGAATGTCATGACTTTAACAAACTAATGATTAAATCCTAGATTACTCCCACGGTGTTTTATCATTCATGTAGTCTTGTGTACTATAATAAGCTTTAGATATAAGTTTACGCTTTACAACATTCTTAAATTTATTGACTGAAAATTCAGTAATATTTACTGGAAGTTTATTATAAAATCTTACACAATTACCCATGAATGATTTCCTAATTTTATGGAGCCGAATGATGAATTTTATGAGTCGAGTTAGTATTCCGGTTACCGACCGTATTTACCGACTATAATTGTTAAAGTTCAACTTCTTTAGGCTGTTCGATTCGATGAACAAAACCAGCAAATGAATAGACGATATAGAAGATGTCATTCAAGTCATAGCGATTTTTCGATTGTCAAGTAACAATAATATGTATCAAAACATTTATTAAAATATATACTTTCTGTCTTTATAAATTGTATCATCATTGCAATATAAAATATTTAAAATAATGAACTCATAAGCCAACGCTGTAGACAACTGAAATAAATTTGACCAATCACGTGCCAGCAAAAAAGACATCAACGGGCGGCTACCTCAGGATCTGCACTTCGTTTATTTTATATCATTGTTTATATTTGTTTACTTATTTTAAACACGGTACTTGACTGAAAAGACTCGACTCTCTATTATAACACAATTGTGTAAAATATTAATATTAATGAAAATGATGCAAAAAATGCACATTTAAGTTTTCAGGCCCCATAGTAAAGGTCGTCGCAAAATCATTCATGTTTTATTATCTTGGAGCACCCTATATAAATAAATAAATATCTTGGGACATCTTACACAAATCGACCTAGCCCCACGGTAAGCTCAATTAAGGCTTGTGATGTGGGTACCAGGCGACGATATATAAAATAGATAGATACATATAGATACTTAAATACATAGACAATTTGTGATAAATAAATACACAAATAATGCCCTCCCCGGGACTCGAACCCGGAACCTCCAGCTTCGTAGGCAGGGTCACTAGGTCACTACCAACTAGGCTACGGAGGCTAATATAGGACCCATCCGGCTTACTAAATGCAAAAATAAACTTACCACATTAACCAAATCCTGACTAACAACCTGGTCAATCTGTATATCCAACTCCTTTTCATCGCTAGACTGTTCTTGCACATCATCTGGAATCTCGGCCTCCACTAACCCATCATGAGACTCTTCGTCAATCTCCGTCTCTGCCATATCACTGGATTCTTGTGGTGTGTCTATTGGTTCATCAATTTCCATCGCTTTAGGGGCTTCGGCTTCGGAATGCTGAGCGTTTGAG
Source organism: Thaumatotibia leucotreta (assembly GCA_025490895.1). Lineage (NCBI taxonomy): Eukaryota > Metazoa > Arthropoda > Insecta > Lepidoptera > Tortricidae > Thaumatotibia > Thaumatotibia leucotreta. Next base: position 31,687 of record JALPQI010012297.1, read on the forward strand.
TCTTCGGAGTGATCTGCTGCCATTTGGTTGCTTTCTGTAATAAATAAAATAAATAAATATCTTGGGGCATCTTACACAAATCAACCTAGTGCCATGGTTAGCTTAAGTAAGGCCTGTGATGTGGGTACCAAGCAACGATATATGTATGTATACAGGGTGGAAAAGGACGATGTTCCTTCCCGCTACCGACTGAGTCTACCAACCATTACGATGAACTTTCATTATGGGACCAAGATCGAAAACGTAAACGGAAAATTGACTTTTCCATACTATTGAACTCTAACTTATATGACTCACTTTTTATGAGGGGTTAATTTTTTTTTATATTTCTACGTTGGTACAGTCGAAGACAAAATAAGGGGTATACAAAAACGTTCAAAAATATGTCCCAGTGCACTCTAATTCTGTGTAATAAGAACGTCGTAACATATTTATGAACGGATTCTTTCGATACTTATTTTCTTGATGGGTGGATTTTTATTTATTTGCTGTTTTTTTTTTTCAATTTCAATCCCAAAAAAAATCCATTGAGTTACTATTTTTCATACACTTTCTTCGACCGCATTATGAAACAGGAATGAGAAAGGGATTCGAAAGTACTGTTGACACAACAAATGACACAAAAATTTATCTAGAAAAGAGTTGTTTATAGATGTAGTGAGTGATTAATTAATCTATGTAATGACCACTATGATGATGCTGCTGCCCATCATCAATATCTATCAAAGAATGGTCAGAGTCATTTCAATCCCTTAGTCGACTCTTATGACACCTGTGGGTAGAGTTGGGGTAGTGACAAATGTATCGGCCTTTTAAAATGGCCTGTATCATTTAAAATAAATGAAAAAAAAATATATCTTGGAACATCTTACACAAATCGACCTACTCCCTTGGTAAGCTCAATTTAAGCCTTGTGATGTATGTAATGTACTAGGCGACAATATATCGTCGGTTGACAACCAAAACCCACTAAGTAACAAATACCTACTTGAAATAGAGATCGTATCTAAGTTCTGATTCAATACTGACATAAGAGATTGCTAGGAGTGACAGTTTTTATAGTGAGTTTTGGTTGTCAGCCGATGATATATAATAGATAGATACATGTAGATACTTAAATATATAGCCATGACCAAGGAATAAATGTAAAAATCAATGGCAAATCCTAACTTTGGGTCAATATTTAACTGTAATATTCTCACCTTCATCCTGATCAAAATCATCATCATCATCGTCATCGTCTGGCTCAGCATCCTGCTCTGGCTCTTCATCATCATCCATGACCCTCGATGACTCCGCCAGCAATCCGAGACTGTCCGTCGCTTCCTGATCTTCATCTGATGATTCCTGATGGTATTTCGATGTAGAAGGTTGTACATCATCATTTTTTGTGTTCATTTCTAAATTATCTGAAGACTCAACTTCTTTGACTTTTAAATCTATTTCTTCAGGTGTAGAAGATACTTTTGGTTCTGAATTTGCTTCTAAAATGACTTCAGCATGACTTACTTTTTCTATTTCTATTTTGTCAGGAGTAGATGTATCTTCAACTACTTGCACTTTTTCTGAATTTTGTAAAACATCAGCAGGAATTATTTCTTCCAATGTAATATTTTCATCATTCTGCGCATCTGTATTTGTGGTATTATTTTGTGGTAGTAATTCTGTTTCAGTAGAACTTGTGTCCACCTCCATACTTTCAATGGTATCTGGTAATTTACTTGTAGTTTCTATTTTATCTGTTTTTGACTTGTCACTACATATTGTCTCTGGACTGATTACATTTTTAGGTTCTGATAAATCAGTGTTATCTTTTGAGGCTTGAACAAGATCAAGTTTATTAATGATATCACTGACTGACTGATCATCTTTGACTTCAGCATCATCAATTTCATCACCATCATCAAAATCATCAATGAAATCTTGTGTAGGGATTTCAAGCATTACATCCGGTTTGTCTAATCCATGTTCGTTATTTATATCATATGTGGAAGAATCCATGTCGGTAGTTGATGACGTTGTAACATTAGGATCTGGTTTATCAGGCACTGTTTTTGTGGGATAGTCATCAACATCCATTTCAATAACATTTTTTTCAACAGTTTCTTGTTCTGATGCTTTTTTGGTTTCAGGATCAGATGGAACTTGAGGTTGATTGCTGTCAAATTTATCATTACTAATGTCAGTTGCATCAATTTCATTTATTAAATCAGTTTCATCAGTTGCATCAATTTCTTTTAATAAATCTTTATCAGCAGTTACTTTAATTTCATTTATTAAATCTTTTTCATCAGTTGCATCAATTTCTTTTAATAAATCTTTATCAGCAGTTACATTAATTTCATTAGTGAAATCTTTATCATCAGTTGCTTCAATTTCATTTATTAAGTCCTTTTCATCAGCTCCATCAATCTCAGTTATTAAATCTTTTTCATCAGTTGCATCAATTTCATTTATTAAGTCCTTATCATCAGCTCCATCTATTTCAGTTATTAAGTCTTTATCAGCAGCTTCATCAATTTCATTAATTAAATCCTTATTATTTGTTGCATCAATTTCATCAATCAAATCCTTATCATCAATATCAGGGCCTTCTACATCAGAATATACTAATTGTTCATCTAAAGAATTAGTCTCAGATTCAGTTGGTGATGTCTTACTCGCCATGTCTGTTTTAGTATTAGTATCTACAGTAAAAGCTTTCTCCTCAAGGTTCACCACTGTACTTATTTTTAACTCATCAGTTTCTTTTGCAATATCAGATTCTATGTCTATTTCTTTTATTAGAGATTCTTCACCAACATTTTCCACTTCCATTGTTTTTACATTGATATCAGTATCAATATCGCTATTAATGTCAATATTATCATTTGCCTTTGCTTCCGATGATGATTTTTCCCTTTCGTTTGATACTGTTTCTGCCAAATCTTCAGATGTTGTTTTTGGCAATTCTTTTGTCTCGGTATCAAGATGCTCATCAATTGAGCTTAGTAAACCTTCTGTTTCCTTATCAAGATCTTCTTTTTGTTCAGATACAGAAGTGCTATCTGTTTCTTTGGCCAGACTGTCAAAATCTTTACCATCAGATGTAAAACCACTAGGTTCATCAACCAAACTGTCAGGGTCCTGTTCTGTAGATGTTAACCCACTGTCAACCTCTTTATCAACATCAGTATCCTTTTCTATATGCTTTATGTCAGTTCCTAGTTCTTTCTCTGCACTATCAAGATCTATATCAGCAATGTCCTGATTTTCATTAAGGTCTGTGTCGTCATCCCATTTCAGTTCAAAATCTAGCTCACTATCAACATCCAAACCTTTATCTTTGTCAATGGGAAGCTTTTTCTCAATTATAGCTTCTATTTCATGAGTATCTTCTACGCTATCGGCTTTAATTGGTAGTGACAATGATGTGTTTTGATCTAAGCCTTGAAGACAGCAGCTTTTAATTTCGTCTTTTTGAGTAGTGGTAGTACCACCTTTAGATATGTCTTCGCCATCAGTAGTGGTTGGTGTTTCTCCCTCTTTACTGAGGTTTTCTATACCTTCGCCACCTGCACTCATTTTGAGCAATGAGACAAAATGTTAAATGCGAAAATATCCAACGGCAGATTTTTGGTTCACAACGCGCTTCTACACACATTTAATCGGCACAGTTAGATAAAATATATGGAACATTATCTAATGGAGTAACTATAAGTTAAATGTAACACATTTCCGATGTATTTTAGTCTATAAAGACGAAGAAAATAGTGCTATTCGGCCATTAGGAAACGGCATAAACAGCAATGCATTTGTTTGACGTTTCG
>JALPQI010012298.1:0-50123 GCA_025490895.1 Thaumatotibia leucotreta
AACACGGTGTAGAAGTATGGTCATCAATTCCAGTATTTCAGATTCTATTTATAGATTATTATTGACTTCTTCATACGTCATGGTAATATTCCGTTTCACGACATTACATTACAAGTAATATGATACCCATAAGTACATTACAAAGTAAAATCAAGTACCTAATATTGTAATCGGGAATTGATTACGAAATGCCCAACTCTGCGCAAAACTACCGGTGGGGCAAGCGATTTCATGGCAACAACCATTAACTGGTCGATGCAGCGTAGGATGACTCCTTACATGATGAACCGATGATCTGGTTTTTAATTCACGTGACCTTCACGTCGATTTCACGCTGAAATCACGTTGCCGCCGCTGATTACTTTAAATCGGCGCACATATAAATTAAAAATTGGTCTTGGAGCCTTTGTCGACTTTTTCGTTATTTTGAGACTAACATTAAAAAAGGGTATATATAATATTTTATCAATAATTCAAGCATCAAATATTAAAAAAAACTGTAAACAATTGAAATACTTAAAAGTTACTTAATTGATTTACTAATAGGTACATAAAATAACACCATCTATCTACGTACTTACCATAATTCGGCTAAGTAAGAAAAAAATAATAATATGTCCCTTTAAAAACTGAATAAGTACCTTTTGAAACGACCCTGACTGACTGAAGTAAACCTAAAGTAAAACAATACTCATCCAGTCACGACGCGATCGCGTGTGGTGGCGCGAAGACGTGCCGGTGCGGTGGCGGAAAGGCGCGGGAGAGGGGTAAGGCTTACCCGAAACCGAAAGGTTACCGGTTAGTTCATACAAAACCCTCACCGAAACAGCTGTTGTAAGCGGTAACCCCTTATGACGATTAGGTTAACCCGAATAATACGGGTTATCGTTATTGTTGGGTAACCCATTGAGCGGGTTACCCATATGAATAGGTTATCGTGTGAAGGGGTTATTAATTTGAACCGGTAAGCCAAATGAACGGGTTTTCCGGTCCCTGGTTTAGAATGGACCTGAAAATCGAATTCCACGTACGTGAATTAGAAACGAGTATAATGATGAAAATTGCAAAAAAAGTAGCCGCCATCTTGGATGTTTAGAATGGACCTGAAAATCGAATTCCACGTACGTGAATTAGTCAGAAACGAGTATAATGATGAAAATTGCAAAAAAAAGTTACCGCCATCTTGGATCTCAGAATGGACCCGAAAATCATATTCCACGTATGCGAGTTAGTCAGAAACGAGTATAATGATGAAAATTGCAAAAAAATATAGCCCCCATCTTGGATCTTAGAATGGACCCTAAAATCATATTCCACGTATGCGAATTAGTCAGAAAAGAGTATAATGATGAAAATTGCAAAAAAAAAAGTAGCCGCCATCTTGGATCTTAGAATCGACCTGAAAATCGTATTCCTCGTATGCGAATTAGTCAGAAACAAGTATAATGATAAAAATTGCAAAAAAAAAGTTCCCGCTATCTTGGATCTTAGGATCGACCTGAAAATCGTATTCCTCGTATGCGAATTAGTCAGAAACGAGTATAATGATGAAAATTGCAAAAAAAAGTAGCCGCCATCTTGAATCTCAGAATTGACCCGAAAATCGTATTCCTCGTATGCGAATTAGTCAGAAACGAGTATAATGATGAAAATTGCAAATAAAGTAGCCGCCATCTTGGATCTTAAAAAAAGATGCGTTTTTAACAATCATGAAACTTCTAGGATGTCAGAATTCAAGTAGAATGACATAAATCAAGAACAATTTTGTTGGAGAGTACTAGCCTAGGACGCTCACTATTTAAGCTCTTTACGCTTGACAGGCCTTCGAGGTTTGGGAGCTAGAGCTTATTAAGCCCGAGTTTTTAAAGCTTGAGCTCTTTATTAAGTCCGAGCGTTAAAGGTTTTCTTTTAAGAGCTCATAAAAAACTTGAGTCGTTAAGGTTCGAAACCTTTTTTGAGCTCGAACCTTAAGCGCTTAAGTCGTCAAAGCTTAAACCTTTAAGGTTAGCGAGTCTTTAAGGTTCAAAAGTCTTCAAGACTAGTCGTTTAACAACACTACTCAAACCCCGAGGAGCGACTAGGTTATTACACACAAAGCAAGGATTTCTTGCTGCCATTATCTTATATAATGTAAGTATTTTGCTTATTTTAATTATTGTGCTTATAATTAAGAATAAAAATAATAAATCATCTTCGTAATGTGGCTGTCACATTGACATTCATTTTATCAGTAATCTGTGTTACGAACTATATGCATAACAGAGCAAAAAAGAGGATGAATTACGTAAAATAGGCAACATACATGTATTTTGTATAAATAGATTATTTCCGAAACTATAAGTCTCAGAGAGTTGTGGCCTTACAAAAAAATAATGAAGAGACTTGTATCTACATCATACTAAAATTTCGTGAGATTTGACTGAAACCACTTTTTCCCTATGTTTGCTGCGGGGTCCTTTGTACTCTCATGTGCAGTTAAAATTTCAGCAATCTTATTTGTAATCTGTGAGTAAGACACATACACAATGCTATGCAGGTGCAATGCTATTCAATCCTTTATTCTTTATTTGGTTTAAATATTTAATTGTATTTAAGATGATTTTTCTTGCGGCATTTGGTATCTATTTTGGCTATTTTATGATTAAATCGTTTGAATCGCGATACATTTTCTTTTTGATTACATCGGTGATATTCGATGACATTCAACGTCTGTAGTCAAAGAGTAGCCATTGCCAGCAAAAGAATTTAATATATTACAGTATTTTATGCAACTCTTGTAAGAGAGGTCGAAAAAGGGGAGTGGGATTTGAGGCGAAGTCGAAAATTGTTATTAAAGACGCCACTGAGCATTTTTTGACTCAGTTAAGTTTTTTTTTTTTTTTAAATTTGAGAAATATTCTTAGTCAAACACAATTTTATTAATCATCAAGGTCGGGCGGGAGACGTCAAAATTAAAAAAGAAAGCTCCTCTATGGTTTACTGTTCATCTGTTTTTTTTTTAATTAGTTTGGCAGCCATGTATTTCATTAAGTCTTGTATACACGAGGTGTCTTAAAATGCAAAAAACGCACTGCGTGTAAACCCGAAAGTGTTTATAGTTAATAGACAATATAGAATTATCTTGACATCTGTAAGGTAGGGGCTTAAAGGTGTGATCACGACCACGTAAATGACAAAAAAAAGTACGGGAGTAGAAAAAAATATTATTGAACCGGATAATTTAAGTCTCTGTTTCACTCGACATGTTTCGACCCTTTAAGAGCGTCCTCGTCCAGAGCAATGGGTCGAAACATGTCGAGCAATCATCGACTTAAATACGTGAGTAACCCGGTTTGATAATATTTTAATATGTTTGAGTCTCGCGTTAGTTACGGTTCTAGAATTTAATATCACTGAAAATCTGCAATATGGTCGAGTGGTCAAATAGGAGTCAGGCTTTACCACAGAATTAGATTTGGATAGAAGAAACAAGTTCATTCATTTGTATGGCGGCCGAGCATGTCAGATTTTGTACTGAAGTTGTTACTTGCCTATGATTTTAAATATGTCTCAGGCCCTTGAGTATTCATATTTATTTGTGTTGTTGCAATTAATATTACTTAAGGAGGCATTATTAATGTTTTTGTTCACTTCAACTTACAAAATTTAATGCCCGAAAGCTGCAAGCTGCGATTAAAGACGGACAACTCAGTGGATTTCACTGAGTTCATTTGACACGCTAAATAGATACGTTTGCTTGATCTATGGTACATATGACATCTGTGGGCTTTACTTTAACTCAAGCATCTTCTGATCGCAGACAGTCAAGCAAGCAAGAGTCCACACAGCACACCGACGCGAGATACATTCGCGAGATGTCCAGAAGACTACGGAAGAGCTTAAAAAGTATATCTTCTTATGTGAGTTTATGGTTTCCACCCTTACCGGTTTCTAAGGGGCTAGTTTCTTTTGTCGTTACTTGAGCAGGACATGTTGCCAGACAGAGTGACGGCAGGTCTACGAACAAATAAAACATGGAAGCCGCACGCCATACCAAATTGCCTTTCAAAAACGGTCCTGAATTTTGGTTGACAAGTGTCACCCCTTGTTCAATGCATCACGGCAATGAATTTTAATGTTAACCTATAAAAACTTAAACCGCCATTCAAAAATAGTTGTGATTGGTCCATCAAAGTTTTGATTAGTGATATTCAATAAACATTTTGTCAAAGATGTTGCTCCGAAATATGCGCGGTGTCACCAAAAGCGCTATGTCCTGTCCATCTTGGCACAATTGAACAATTGGTTTTTTTGGGGGCATTTTTGAGCTGGCATTACACGTCCATGTTATATATGGTCGCAGCGGCAGGTGGATTAAAGATCTCACGGATTGGTGGTCTATTGAGGATGAAAGAGCCCCTGGGCGTCCGTTGGCTCGTTGGGTCGACGACATTCGTAAGATTGCGGGACACTTCTGGGCTATATTGGCTCAGGACCGAGACGAGCGACTATAAGAGAGGCCTATGCTCAGTAATGGGTGATAAATGGCTGAAATGATGATGATGACATGTTCCCTAAGCGCACCATTGCTTGCGCTAGGGAGTTACAAAAAAGCGAATTTTGTCAGGAACTAGAAATGTACCGCGCATACTGTGGGCTGTCCATTTAGCGATGGATGAATTATCATTTTTTTTCATTAAAGCTCTGAAGTGTTTAGATTGGATTTATGTGAGTTTGAAGTTAACCGACTCATAAATACTGTATGTAAATCTAATCTAATATGGGCGATAAATTAAACCAGGCATGGAATTCACCAGTGTAATCATGGATTACGAGTTTTTTTAAGTTACACTTAATTATATGGCCCCACACAATGTTTTTAAGATTTTCGGAACAGCAATGTAATTAGATACGAATTACGAACATTTGTTGATATTTGATGTGGCAGTTTTGTCATCTACTTTTGAAATTAGCTGACAACGAGCGTTGACATTCTACATTGCGCGCCGAATTATTTTGTATCGATAATTTAGTTGCTCTAATCTTGAGTAAAAGTTCTTTAAATGTACTTATTAAGTCCTAAACTAACACCCGTTAAGAACTTGGCCCGTATTAAACGTTTACACCCTGTATTCTTGAGATACTTAAATACACAAAAGCTTATTCCATTCCAACCCGAATTCGAACACTGATCTACGGAGGTCGACATAAGTATGTTTATAAATATAATTAAACTGTTAAACTCACGTCACGTCAGGCCATGTGGTGACGGCAGTAAGAATACATTTGTCACCACCCCAACTCCTCCTGTATGCTTAGCACATGATTGGCGCGACAGTATCTCGCCGCGAGATAGTCTATCCGTCCCTCTTTTCTTAATATAGCTAGTGAAGGACGGGAGATCTATCTCGCGGCGACATACTGTCGCACCAATTATGTGCTAAGCCTGCTGCGGGTGTTGTAAGAGTCGACTAAGGGATCGAAGTGTCACTGACCATTCTAAAAGATTGATAATGGGCAGCAGCGTCATCATAGTGGACACATTACTGCGATCGCCAATTCGCTTGCCCAGCGTGGCGATTATGGGTCTTTACCTCCTAATGCGTCTACACGCATAGTTAGAATTCAATAAGCATGTTTGTCATGTTGCAGACTCATGTCCATACCCATGCCCTTTCGACGTATATGGACGGCATGGACCATGACTGTGACATGCCCATACAAGAGACGTCGGAGACTGACCATGACGATGTGCAGCCTCAGGAATTTAGGAGTCAAGTGAGTAATGACTTCACAAAGTTTACAGTATCTTAGTAAGGGAAAAGTCAGTAAGGGATTGAAGTTTCACTGACCATTCTACAAGATTAATGATGGGCGGCAGAGTCATCATAGTGGACACATTACTGCGATCGCCAATCCGCTTGCCCAGCATGGCGATTATGGGCATTTACCTCCTAATGCGTCTATACGCATAGTTAGTAGGAGAGGCCTACGTCCAGCAGTGGACTGGATAGGCAGATGATGCGTATTTGGACGACGTGAATGGTAAATGCAACATGCCCATATATTAGGTTAGGTTAGCCAGCTAGTTAGTTAGGTGCTAATTTATCAAAGAACTACAATATGGATTTCTTCAAGGGGTTTGCAGGCAAAAGGTCAATAAATTCCTTAGAAAAAGAAAGAAGAAGAAGAAAAAACGTTTATTCGAGACATAGTAGAAACAAAACAGTAAACACGAATTTTTGTCTCGAAATGGCCAAAATTCAGCATTTTGCCTGCCGAGCCAGCGCTGGTCTTGCGTTTTGGCCATTTAAAGTCTTCCGTTTTGGCCTTAGAGTTGCAGACGTTGTAGGTTACGGTAACTGCTTGTCAGGTAGACTGTGCGTTTGTTTGCCACCGTGGTGGTATAAAAGACTAGAAAGTCCACTTCTGTTAATTTCGTGAAGCCTTAAAGATTGTTTTTTTTCACGTAACCTACCTAAATAAATAAATATACTTAAATTGCTTACATACTGTGCTATGGGTGTTGTTTCAGAACTATCCGGTATCCAATTCAACAGTTCAAGGTAAATACATGATTAAATATAATTGCCCGATACACAAGACGTACATATATTATCAATTTATCATCACTGCCTTGAAATACCTAGTACATTACTGCAAAAGCCGGGAAGTAAGGTCTTGCAGGCCGAATAGATATAGGGTTGAGCGTAGGGAAGCCAGATATTTGAGGCCTGCAAACCTTTTCCCGGCTGAAGCTTGAATAGTGCTTTTCTCAAACTTGTAATGATATAAATAAAGAAATGTTAGGTACTAATCGGTTTTATGTATTCACGTCTGAGGCAGTATCACTTAGTGCTTTCGCCAGTCCATAAGGACCAAAATTAAAAAAAGTATTCAAGCCTGTCATACTTTGACGTTTAAAAACAAAAGAAAAGTGCTTTTCAGGCTAAGGCCTGACATTTTGTATGAAATTCCTTTAAATCATTGTTCGCTCGTAGAACCCGAAACTATGTATTACGTACTTCCTTGCTTGATTTGAGGTACGTCATGTAAACATTACATTGCAAGTTTGAGAAAATTATATTTAGCATTTACTTTAAATCTTCGTCAATAGAAGTTACAAACTATACAAACAAACTTTGCTATAAAAATGCGTTTAATTTTCAATCTAAGTTATTGAATATGCTAAATCCATGTGTCCAAACTCTTGCCATTACAAATTATCCTAGATTATGGGTATTACTTTACTTTGAACTGTTTGTTTAAAATGTTCGCAACTTCTATTGACGGCAATTATGTATCATAGACATTATATCTGTTTTTTTATGTGACGAAGGTAAACAACTGAGCTCTCAGCCCACCTGATGGAAAGCGGGAACTGAGGCCCATGGACATAGTGAACAAAAAATCGCCTACGCGCTGTCTACCCTGAGGACTTAGATGATGATTGCCTCTATGCTAGTACTTACATCGGCTATCTTACTCCCAAACCGGAACACAGTACTAACTATTTAGCGGCAGGTTAACGGGTAAAACGGTGGTAGCTATCCGGGCGGACCCTGCACGAGGACCAGCAAATGTTGCAAATGTATACATAACTAAGTAAACATGCAAAATTCTTTGAACTCAACCATCCGTTTGTTTCTAGCCGTTGTTCCTACAACCACGCTCGGGTTAGAAGCCAAACCGTTGCCAAGTAAACGTACTGTAAGTATAGAAATTGTAACAAAGAGCTTGGAAAGACTTAGTTTTTAATGTTAGCTCTGTTCCATTTAGTTTCAAATTGGCTATGTAAAGTTTTCCGAAGGTATGAATATTATATTTTTCCCTATAGCCGTCGTCTTAAGGTTCAAGAAAATGCGGCTCTTTTATTTTTATTTCCTAAAAATTGTTAATAATCTTTTTTTAAGCGAATCAGGTGATATTTGTGCAGTTTTATGGATGAATTAGAGCCTAATGCGTTCGTCCGCAATCAGCACAATGAAATAGAAAAAGATGTGTCAACGTCAATGTCACTCGTGTCATTCATTCATTTTTTTTTCTATTTAATTGGGATTGTTACGGACGAAAACATTAGGCTCTGATCATCCATAAAACTGCACAAATGCAATATCACTCATTTTAAAGAAGATTGTTAACAAATTATAGAAAATAAAAATAAAAAGAGCCGCGTTTTGTTGAACCTTAAGAAGACGGCTATCGGTAAAAATATAACATTCATATCTTCAAAAAACTTTACATAGCCAATTATATTTGTTTTGGATGTTCCCACTAATCGCTGTAGATCTTCAGTATAATTCCTTAGAAAAATTAAAACTCTTTTCCATCCTGCCCTAACTTGCACTTACCTTTTTCGTTCCAGGTAGCGATCCCTCTTTCTCCAATACCCTCGTCCAGACTCACCACAAGAACAAACAACCCTGTCCCCACGGCTACCAAGTCTATACAGACCTTCCACTATTCACGAAGGTCGGTAGACACCATCACGAGCAATACAGAACTGCCGAAGCAGAAACCAGTTATTGCCGCTAAGAAAAGCAGGAGTCTTAACGACTTTAGACTGAACAAGGACATCAAAAATGAGATTCTGGCGTGGCTTGATGATACTAGTGACTATAATGTGAAAGAAATACAGGAGGTGGTATTAAAGAATTTGAGTTATAGGCTGAAAGGTACGCCTGTCACACGATATGAAAAGATTAAAGTGAAGATAGGTAATTGTTTGAAGAGCCAAGTCAAATTGCCGAAAGATGCATCGGATTGTGAGCTTAATAAAGATAAAGGAGATGCTAGTACTCAATGTCAAGCATCTGAAACGTTTCCAACTGAACTGACCAAATTTGAAGAGGTTATAAAGAACTGGTTAGGTAACATATTTATAAAGAAACGTGATATTCTTTCAAACTCAGTCAATAAAGAAGACGTTTACAATTCGTTTGTGAACAGACTAAAACATCTAGTGTTTGGAATGACTAAAGATAGCCAGGAAAACTCAATAAGAACACAGATTTTAGATACGATCGATCAACTCCTTATTGATGTCAATGCTACTGATAATACAGTCTATATTAGTAGGCTCACCGATGATTTGATGGGCAAACTGGATGTTTTACTGGCCCAAACAAACAAGAAATCCAATGTGTGTTATATACCCAGCAAAACAAACAACAATTTACCTAGAAACAAACCTAACGAAAAAGAATCACCTGATTTTGTACGCAATGAAATGGCGAATGAATTGAATAATAAATGCGTTTCAAATCCTGATTTGATTAACAAAACAATTGCAGAAGTGGTGGATATTATAAAAGATACGGTTAATTCGCAAAATGGATTACAAAATGCAGGTGATTTACTTCACAAAGTCACAAAATTATCAGAAAAAGAAGCTTTCGAATATGCTACACAACTAACTGAAACCTGTAATGAATTACGGAATAGAAGGCATGCAAAGTATATCAAAATGCAACCGGTAACCGTTTACATGCTTCAAAATGTATCAAGAAATTATAGAACAAAAGCATCAGGCACACATATGTCTCAACACAGTATAGGCTCGATAGTGGATAAGGATATTGAAGCAAATGTAAAACAATATAAGATGCAACTTGCGCAGCAAATAGACCAATGGCTTTCTGATTTAGCAATATTACGAGCAAAAGATACAGACTTTAGAAGAGCAGTTATTCTTGATTTGGCTAGTGATATAGTTGACAGACAGAAATACTTAGAACTCAATCAAAATAGAAGTTCTGAAACAGATGAACTCGAGCACTTAAAATATCAGATATTTAAATGGATGAAAAGATACATCGGTGATGATAATATGGAAACTGTACACCATGCTGCAAAGTTAATGGAAATGATTAGAAATATCCCAGTTCCGATGTCGAGTAGATCTCAAGAAATTTTATATGAAATAAATTACCGAAACGATCACTGTAGACCTAGTACTTCGAGCGATTCAAGTAACGACAAGGTGTATTGCTCCAAGTCAGAATCTGATATACGTAACCGCGAAGAGTCTCAAAGTCATCAAGTACCCACTCAACATAATAATATGATAAATTTCTCAGCATCTTATACAAAGAAAGAAGACACAAAGAAACAAAGACAAACGTCATCACTAGTTGATCAGTTTAACAAACATAATATAAGTAATACAACAATACTCATTAGTACCAATTCCGACGGTTCTAAATGTAGTTTAGAAAATCAGAAGATCTCCCACGAAACACCAAAGAAGAAATGGGCTAGTAAAAATATTCCAACAAGAACCCATAACAACTTAAAGTTTAAGAATATAGCCACCGAAAACACGATTTATGATAAGGCTAATGTATATGAAAAAGGACTCGGCGATAGCCAAGAAAGTTTCATATTGGATAGATCTCTAGAAGAATTGCATCAATCTCATTGTAATATTCATCATGGAAGATATAATTACGAAACAGGTATTTCGATTCAAATTAGTAACGATGATATTCAACAATCAAAGTGTACTATAACTAAACTGAAAGGGACTGAAAAAGATCTGCTACTCACAGATTATCTAGTAAACTGTCATACATTTTTAAGTTCAAAGAAATCACATGATAAAAGGAAAAGAGATAAAGAAGATACAGGTAAACGAAGCAGTTCCAAGAACAAGAAGAACTCCAGTAAGAATACACATTCAGTACATTGTGAAGCAAACTGTTCTTCAAAAAAGGGTCATTGTGATGATAAAAGTGGTGTAGATCAAAAAGCAGGCCCTTCAGGACTATTTACTCCAGTGCCTTCTCATTCAGGCAAGCCGTCGAGTGCGGCTGCCCAGCTTATGTCTGAATGGCGGCCACCCCCAGTCTTCACCCCTCCACCCCCTGGTCGACCATTAATTGATCAAATACATGAAGATTTTCAGGATTACCTCAGAAACTGGTGTCAGCAAATACCTATACCTGAAAATACTGAAGAAGAGAAAAAAGTAGCAGAAAATGCTAGGTTAGGCATCTTAAATGGCATTTGGAAAGCTATTGCAAAATTAAAATCGCAACCTGCGGTATTTCAAAACAAATTCTACTATGAAGACGTGTTGGGGAAAGAGATAGATGGATTATTAGACTGCTTGCCGCAGACACCAGAGTTACAGGAGAAAAAGTACACCCACAAATCTCATCTTCTCGAAAAAATATCAGAAATGAACGATTTAATCAAAGAGTTAGAAATGCCAGAAAATTATAAGGAAGTATTAACACAGAAAGCTGAAGCGATGAAAGATCAAAAATTTAGGAAAACTGTCAGATTAAACCGTGAAACTCCTGCAAAAATATTTGAAGAGATGCTTAAGTACTGCACTCTTGACGATTTTCTAGGGCGTGTTAATTATAAACAATCCGATAGAGTTTTAGATAAAGCGTATAGGAACAAGCTATTGAGAAAGATACAGGAATATAATGATCAATTCAGGAAAAAACATAAAGGTAAAGAAATGGAGGAAATTTTTGATCGCTGGAAGGAATGTGATATCTTTGAAGTTCTTCGTACAGTGTCTATGCCGACAATAGACAGTATACGTGACGATGCGGATGAAATCCTTCTAGGGCTTGAGGTCGAGGATTGGATGGTGGACCTGCCCCTTGTTAAGAACGACGATGGTAATGAACAGCGTCAACGTCAAAGACTGAGGGATTCACTGACAAAAAAACTATTGGATCTAGAGAAAAGGGAGGACGTCGCAGATTGCTGTGGAGATACTAAAGTTAAGCACGAGATTTCTTACTTTCTTGATATGGTGCCTCTTGAAAGAGATCAAGATTTGCACATCAATGAGATGGTTCAAGAGCTTACTAATAGATTGAAAAATAGGAATACAGCTGGAGGGAGAAGAAAATCTGTAGCATTTCGAGATAGAAATGAACAGGCGTTGAATCAATCAGGAAGATTGCTTTACAGAAGTGATTATACTGATGCAACTGCAACATCAAGTGTTTTTCCACCTCTGGACAAACGGGCCTTGCAAGAAGATGCCCAATATAGGGCTGACTTCCAAAACCCTCCTATGTGTTCTACTAGAATTGGTCAGGACGACGCGTGGGCTATGACAGAAGATCAAGACGCCGAATACAGATCTTTATTCAAGGATGGCGTGCCCTGTTCTTCTATGATCGAACCTCGAGCTGGCTACGGACCAGGTAGTCCATCGATGTCCCCAGATTTTCATCATTCATATGGACAGGGCCCGCATTTTGCGAATACTCCAGCACAGTTCCAAGAAAGTGCTCGTGGAGGTTCATTTGGTCAATCTTTACGTGGTGCTCGTCCATATCCAGAAGGGTACCAGTACTCTGCTGCGGTGGGATCGCCAGCGTACGAGCGTCCGCATTCACCAGGATTCTACGAAAGCGCAGCACCTGCCCGTCAAGTTCCTTTACCTGACAGCCAATTCCAATCGCTGCATGGGTCATCTATCGCTCATCGAGAACCCCGCAGAACAGTGGGGCAAGTCTTCCATCGATCTAATGATGCGGATTGGGCACCACAAAATGAATCAAGATTTGTATCGATGCATGATCATGGTTCACCAAGACCGGCTCCGGAAGTGAACACACCAAGGCAGCCCTTCTCAAGCGGCCGGCCAGCGACACCAGCGTCTTACTCTCATCGATCTCATGCACCCAGCATGTCACAAGGTGAAGCACCAGACTATGTGTCAGCAAGTCGTCATTTGCCAGAAGAGGTACCTTATTTATCTAATCAAAGCCAGGAGCCTTACATTGAACAAGGACCTTTCAGTCCTGCGGCTCGTTTTTCAAGATCACCCACATCGAGATCAAATAGGAACACTGATCCCAGCATGAGCATAATGCAAGAACCTCTCGAAGTATCAGTTCAAGTTCACGAGCCTCCTCGTAGATATCACGAGCACGTGGCAGCCCCAGGGTTCACATCAATGGTGAGCCATCAGCGACCGCCTATGGAGTTTCGGAACAAGTCTTTTCCGCAGCAGGTCGCGTTCAAAAACCCCAGCATTCGAATTAGTCCACCGCGAATGCAAGAAGTGATAGAAATGGAAATGCAACCACAGGTAATTCAGACGCAGCAACCTCAAAGCCGGTCACAGCATGCTCCAACAGACAGGCTTACCGAAGCTAGTAGACTTCCAACTTCAGCTCAAAGGGCGGCTTTCTTAGCTTCAAACGCACCTTCATCAGAGATCAGTAACCAGCCAGGTTTTTACTCTACTCCAATCCAGCGCTCAGCCAATCCTCCCCCACCTAACATAAGAGAGCGCCGACAATTGGAGAAAGAAAGAGGAGCAGCGAGACGACTTGACATGGATGCAGAAGACCTGGAAGTAGATGGAGAGGGGGAGGATAGATGCCACTGCCGGGAAAGGTTCAATAAGTGGAGCAGAAGACCTAATTGTGACACTTGTAAGGATTGTATGCTTGGAGGCTTTTATCCTTTGCCGTATCCTTATCCGTATATGTTTCCGCCTTTTGGTAGACCGCCTTTCTGTAGACGATAAAATCTCGTGTCATATTACTAAGTAAGTATTCTCACTTCTCACTGCATTAGCAAAAAAAGATCGCAGGTGCTGAAATTTGTTCCTAAATTTGTATACAAACTTATATCGGTAACTCAATGTTGTAATAATAATTGCGATGCGACGTTGGCTTAGAAAAATACCATTTGTATTATAATTTATGTCACTTATCCGATAATTTATTAAAACGACTGTTTTCCCTTTATTTAATAAAATCATAATGCTACAACATTTCATTTTATTTATTTTTAAGTTCAGTTCTCAACTGAATATACTCTTCATTTGTTACCATTCATTTCAAAGACCACACTATAAAACTTATTTTTTTTTTTTTTAATAGCCTGTTTCAGTGTCCCACTGCTGGGCAAAGGCCTCCCCTTTTTCTCGAAATTCGACCCTGTCGAGTGCACAATCCCGCCACTCCCCGTTAAATTTGTCCAGGTCATCCCGCCATCTCCTTTTTGGTCTGCCTCTGCTTCGACCATGATGTAGGGACCATTCGGTAGCTACTTTCGCCCAACGTTCGGGATGCATTCGGCAGACATGCCCTGCCCAGTCCCACTTCAGTTTAGCGGCTTTCCTACCTACATCCTCAATACCGGTTTTGGAGCGCAGTTCGGTGTTTCTGATGCGATCAGTCCTGCGAACACCCAGTATGCTGCGCTCCATCGCCCGTTGGCAAACTTTGAGGCTGGTTTTTTGTGCTTCAGTAAGGGACCAAGTTTGGGCGCCATAGGTTAGGACAGGCAGGATACACATGTCTACGAGTTTGCGCTTTAGTGAAAGCGGAAGGTTGCCCTTCATTAGCGCCTTCATGGACCAGAAGCTCTTCCAGGAGTTGTTGATACGACGATCGATTTCTCTGACCTGCCTGTTATCGAAGGATACTATCTGGCCCAAGTAGATGTACTCATCGACATATTGTATATCCTGCCCGTCTACCGTTACCCTATGTTTCACGCTATTGGTCATGAGCTGAGTCTTGGCCCTGTTCATAGTTAAACCTACCTCAAAGCTTGCCGTGCTAAGGTCTTGAAGCATTCTCTGTAGTTGGGATGCAGTGTGAGAGAATAGGACGATATCGTCGGTTTTGCCGCCAATATCTATTCCTACGGACTCCCAAGGTGCCACCAACTTCCGGAATATTTCCTCTAGGGTACTGGTAAAGAGCTTTGGGGACAGCGGGTCTCCCTGTTTGACCCCTTTCTCGATACGGAGTTTGGGTCCCGGAGCGTGTAGTTTTATGCATGCTGTACTATTCTGATATATGATGCCGACGAGTTCAACATACGTTTTGTCGATATTTTGGTTGCGCATAGCGGAGAGTACAGCTGAGTGTTTGACGCTGTCAAACGCTTTGCTATAATCCACGAATGCCAGGTAAATTGGTATGTTGAACTCGTTGGATTTTTCTATGACTTGGTTGATGGTGTGAAGATGGTCTGTGGTTGAGAATCCCGGTCGAAATCCAGCTTGTTCTGGAGGTTGTTGTTTGTCCAGCAGTGAGGTTATTCTGTTCTCGATAGTTTTAATGAAAAGTTTGTACAAATGTGAGATTAAACTAATCGGCCTGTAGTTACTTATGTCTGATTTGTCGCCCTTTTTGTAGATTAATGTAATATTTGAATGACAGAAGCCTTGTGGAAATTTGCCTGTATAAATGATGGAGTTAAATAAATTTGTGATATGGGGAAGTAATATTGGTTTGCCTATTTTGAGTGCTTCGGTAGTTACACCATCGTCCCCCGGGCTCTTTTGGTATTTAAGGCTTTTTAGAGCCGCGTTGACTTCATACCCTGTTATGGGAGAGATGGTTTGTGGATCGGGACAAGTATAACAATCACTAATAGGTAACGGGAGCGACAGATCAGAGTATAGTGATGAATAAAATTTTGTGCATATTTCCGTGACTTTGTTTCTGCTGTTATGTAATTTTCCATTTTCGTCTCGTAAATTTGTAATCCAAGATTTTCCTTTAGTGGCGCCATGTTTCGCTACTCTGAGAGAAGAATGTGTTTTCAGGGCAATTTCGACTAACTTCGTGTTATAGTTTCGGATGTCTCGCCTGATGCTTCTTTTGACGTGCTTATCTAATATTGCGTATTGTTCTCTATTATATTTATTCTGTTGTCTGTTATTTATTAATTCTACTGTGGCTCTACTTAATTTGCTAGTGTTATTTTTGTGCTGTTTAACTTTTTTACTGGCGATTTTGATGCTATTAGTTATGATATCGAATTGGGTCTGTACGTCTGTATCTGTGTCGAGCAAGGTGAATTGATTTTGTAGTTCTAGATTGAATTGGTCGTGATTTGCTATGAGTGTCTCCCTGTTTAAGCGTTTAATTTGTTTTGAAAATATTTGTTGTCGGTGGATTTTGATGTCTAGTTTTAGTTTTGCTCGCAAAGGTCTGTGGTCGGAGCTAAATCTTATGTTATTTATTACTGAAACGTCTTTTACTATGTGGCTGTTAGAGGACAGGATGTAATCTATTTCATTTTTGACAGAACCAGCTGGCGAAACCCACGTCCAGCGACGAGAGGGTTTTTTTCTTGAAGAAAGTATTATAAATCCTCATAGTCTGCCCGAAGGCGAATTGAATAAAACTTATATGAAACAATAATTTAGAATAAGAACTGCTCATAAAAAACAATAATCACCAAATAAAAAAAAACAAAAACCGACGTCAAGCGAGTACCGCAAGATCCCATCATCAGATGTATACAGGGTGGTTAGTGAGTAGCCCGACAAACTTGAAAGGTGTATTCCTGACCACATTTTGAGATTATAATGTCATATGAACTTTTCTGGATTCGGCTTAATTTAAGAGATGATGACATGTTTTCCAAAAAACCATTTTCATCATAAGTCACTGATGCCTGCACGATTAAAATTCTTACACTAATAGTTTTCATCTTGACATACTCATTGACGAAAGTTAGAGAAAATGACTAAAAAGTATCAGAAAAATGTTCAACAAAAAAATATAATTATATTTTCCTTCAATTTATTACTCATGTAATTAAAAAAAAAACAAAAAATAAAAAAAAAGAATAAAAAATAACTTATTTTGTCCGATTATAACATAATGTCTCATAATTTTTTTTTCTCAAACATGCAATGAAAAGATGTAGTTACGTGCCTAAACAGTGGCCGGGAAGTACCTCGTTGCCGGCAAGTGCCTCTTTTTTAATTTTCATTTGACATAGGATTGTGACCTGGCATCTTGGCTTTTAGCCAATAATTATCTGTAAGTAATATTAGTATTAAAAAAAATGATAAGCAAAATTTTGCAGTTATAATTAGGTATTTAAATTATATAATTTAAAATAAATGTACAATAACTACTCAAAATAATATTTAAAAAGCAGTATTATACGGCGCGATCCGTCGGCCCCGATCACCGCATGCGATTAATTGGACCCAACCGACCGCGTCGTCTAATACCGCTTTTGAAAAGTAAAAATTTGCAACTTTCAAACAGGTCAATCTTAAAAAAAATGAGGTGGCGGTGTCGAATTTGACTTTTGTTGTGTTTCAAAGACTTAGTTATGTAGTTGACTTATAATTTCTTAGAAAGAAGATACATTTTTTTTGTTTCATTTCATTGCATGTTTGAGAAAAAGATATACTCATTCCCACCCTGTATTATCATATCTGTAGAGCAAAAGTACAGCAATATAGCAATATTTCATGCTCAGCTACATTATACAGGCGTAATTTTTGTCAAACTTCCATTTAGTTTCATGTGTTATCGACTCCTTGTCGATCATCTAATCATATACAAGGCACATGTGAACAATTTTAACAGCATATTCCTAAGGCTAAAAAGAGCCAAACATGTTGTATAAATTTTGGTCAAATCAGCAAAAAACGCAAAGCGTGGCGATTATGCGTGGCCTCCTAATGCATCCATGCGCGTAGGTTAAAGAGAAGCCGTTGCCCAGCAGTGGACTAATCGCCACTCAAAGCAAGCGAGTTAGCGATCCTAATAGTGTGTTCACTATGTTGACTTAACGTTGCCCAACATTAATTTACAATAATAGTACATTGTGCATCAAGGGAGGTAACTACGGAATTACTAACGAGAGTGTTAGAAGTTTTAATGACTCGAGTTAGTATTCCGCTTACCGACCGTAATGCATAAGGGGTGTACCGATAAAAAACTGGCAAATTCAAATGAAAAAATCGGATTGATATAGTTAGGTAGCTATTTTCATCACACTTGCCGAAAAAAAATAGTTTTAAGACAAAATATTAATGGCGTACTGATATTTCTATTACTCCCCAGGGAATTTCACTTTTCTATTACTCCCGCTACGCATGCAAGCAATGGCGCGCTTAGACAGCAAGTGTGATGAAATAGTACATTACGACACAAGTGCGAAAAACATGAAATTCGAAACGAGTGGCGATGATTTAAAACACGACCGATAGGGAGTGTTTTAAATCGACACGAGTTATGAATTGCGTTTTTGCACGTGTCTCGTACGACGTTTTTTAGTACAGATGGCCCTCCGAAGTTTTGGACCTGACGTAAAATAACAAACTTCTCGCACTAGAGCCTAAAAAACACACCATCTATACCAGAAATGTATTATGCAATTTACAATCATTTTCAGTGACACTTCAATCCCTTAGTCGACTCTTACGACACACATGAGAAGAATCGGGGTGTTGACAAAAGTATTCAGTGCCAGCCTCCATAGCCTACTTGGTAGTGACCCTGCCTACAAAGCTGGAGTTCCTTGGTCGTGGCTGTCTAATGTCTATGTATTTAACCTTTCGTATGCTTAGTAGCAGATCTGCTCCAGTCTGCGACCATATATAACATGGACGTCTAACGCCAGCTCAAAAATGCCCCCAGAAACGATTGTTCAATTGTGCCAAGATGGGCAGGACATGGTGTTTTAAGTACTTAACACCGCGCATAATATATTTCGGCGCAACATCTTTGACAAATGCTTATACAGGGTGTAAGTCTAATACGGGCGAAGCTCTTAACGGGTGTTAGTTTACGACATAATAAGTACATTCAAATAACTTTTACTTAAAATTAGAGCAACAAATTTTTCCATACAAAATAATTCGGTGCGCAATGTAGAGCAACATACACGAGTTAAATACTCGTTGACAGCTAATTTCAAAAGCAGATGACATAACTGCCATGTCAACAATAACAAATGCTCGTACCTACATTGCTGCTCCGATAATCTTAAAAAAATTCTGTGCGGTCATAATTAAGAGTAACTTTAAAAAAATCTTGTAATTTATGATTACACTAATGAATCCCATGCCTGGTTTAATTGATCGCCCGTATTAGACTTACACACTGTAGAATATCGCCAATCAAAACTTTGATGGACCAATCACAACTTTTTTATAATGGCGGTTTAAGTTTTTATAGGTTGACATTGAAATTCATTGCCGTGATCATAGACATATAAAATTGATAGACCGAGTCTATTTTATCGGTGGGTGACGCCGGCAATGCCTGTCAACGATCTTTGTTTGGGTATACTAGTGCACCTAAACCGCAAATAGTAAAAGTGATTAAAATAAAGCTTTTCATGTATATTTCTGTTCGATAAGTGCACGGAATGTGATAAAAGTGATGACTTGTGTGGTTCCAGGGTGTAAAAACCGCCAGGGTTACCTGAATGAACAAAATAAAGACGTTACGTTTCACCGGCAATTTAGTTTTGACTTGAATTTTAAGATTTCGAACCTTATTAAGGTAAAAGTAACTGAAAATCTTATTCAATATTTGTTGTCGGATACATATGTGTAGTTTTGTGATTAAACCATTTGTATTTACATTCGTAATGTAATTATAAATAGTGGGATTCAAACATTTGTATCGCATAGTGTGGTACTTAAGAGACCGATCGTGATATCGATAAATGTATTGATAGTCAACTCAAAAATGAATCGATGTTCTTAATGTCCAACAGGTTTCCACTGGACACTGAACAAAGGCTATTATGGGTCAAAAATATCAAAAAGGCAGACGACTGGTACCCTAAAGAGTATTCAAAAATATGCTCCGCACAATTTTAAGCTGTTGTTTCAGGCAAGGGTACGCGCATAAGTGATTACATTCTGACGTACTACCCACCATATTTGGTAATCATCCAATGTCATGTCAACCAGCAAGTAAATTAAGTTTAGTTTAATAATGACGCTCATGTGATACTTGTGTAGACTGATTAATTTAATTATAAAGAAGCCATCATACCAAAATTGTTAGGTATGCTTTAAGGAATGATAAGTCCATAAAACATGTTATAATGAGAGTTTTCTGAAATCACCAGGGCAGGAGCAGGTCCAGAAACTTGTCTAAATTCTATGTTTATAGTTTCTGGTTTAAATATTTTGTATGAGTTAAAAAAAATACATAAAAAAATTTAAACTTTATTTAAAAAAAAAAAAACATTTACTTAGTCTTTCTTTGGGGCTAGATAATTGTGTTTCTTAGCGGGACCTTACGGCTAAGTGGCGCCAACTAGTGGCATACGTTTTAGGAAACCCTCATTATGACATTTTAATTAAAGAAAATATTTCGTTAACTTTGTGATTTTATTTTTATCCTAAAATGTAGATTTTGAAATCACGATCGAAGAAGATCGTGATTTTGAGTAGGAAATAAGGTTTATTCCTACTGTATTCGCTACCTAATTTGGTAAAAATATTATTATTGACGATAAAAGTATACGATTGAAGACTGGACATCACTAATAGTAATGACATTTTATTTAGTCAGGTTGGTAGCATTGTTCAAGAAAATGGAGTCGTTGATGGAGTTCACGACCAAGTAGAGCTACTTTATTTGTCTCTTTTTCCTTATGGAATACGTCTTGAGATAGGGTGAAGGATGACAATAGTTTGTTCATGTATGTCTTAATACACGGAATCTTCCCTATATTTTATCTGTGGCCGTGATGCATTGAAGAGGGTGTGACATTTGTCAACTAAAATTCCGGACCGTTTTTGAAAGGTAATTTGGTATGGCGTGCGGCTTCCATGTTTTATTTGTTCGTAGGCTCCAGTACAATTTGACTTGTATGAAATAGCCGTCAAAGTTAAAAGTTGTTTGAATTGCTTGACGCTAACGCATACTAAAGGTTAAGTATTTATAGGCATCTATCTATTATGTATATCGTCGCTTAGTACCCACATCACAAGCATTAATTGAGCTTAGCGTGGGACTCGATTCGTGTAAGATGTCCCAAGATATTTATTTATTAAATCTTACTGCCGTCCCCATACGGTGGACTCTTGCAAGATGTCTCTATTTTAAATTCATTAAACGCGATATAATCCGTTAGGCAGCCTAGCGGTCTCCGACTTTCGAGCCGAAGGTCGTGGGTTCAATTCTCAGCCAGCACGTACGGAACGGTATACGAAATGTCTTTATTTACCAATCGCTTGTTTCCTTGAAGAAAATAATGTGAGGAAATCGGATTAATTCCGATTAGGCCTCGTTTCTTTTTGTATTGAACTGTGTCGCTAGTAAAAAAAAGAGAATAAAATCACTACGTAGTAAAAAGATAAAAAAAAATGTTTTTTTATTATTATTTAAAGAGTTATTTTTAGATCGCCATTGCCGCTTACAAAGGCTTATATTCTGGGATAATTTTTATTGACCGACCTTAAAAAAGGACGAGGTTCTCAATCTGACAGAGTGACAGATTTTTTTTGTTGTATGTATGTAGTGTATGTTACCCGATATCTCCGAGAATCGTGAACCGATTTTTTTTTGTGATCGAACGTGTATAGCCCCGAGATGGTCTCGTTGGCACCAAGTTGGGGTCTGATGATGGGATCTTGGAGAAATGGACGGATTTATTTAAATGTTATAAGTACATGTATGGCGCTTTTGGTAATTTTCATTCATTTTCAAGAATTTGCATTCAGAAAGTAGGATTTGATGATAGGAAACCACAGATGATAGGAGAAATCGGTTGAAGTTGGTCGTCTTAAATTTTTATTTTCTATTCATCATCATTTCAGCTGTAAATGAGCATGCTGAGCATTTGCCTTTTTTCCTGTACACCACTGATCCCGGTCCTGAGCTAACCTCATCCAAAAATGACCAGGATTGCTTAACCAAGTTGCCAATCGCTTACGCTTAGTCTCTGTCGCACTTTCATATTAGTGCGACAAAGACAGTTAGCTGCCTTTAGTTTACGATTGACGATTAAGCGTTAGCGATTGACAACTTGTCTAAGCAACCTGACCCCTATTACACCATGATGTTACTGACGTCACAGTCCTCCCTAGGCTACGGCTACCGCTTAGGAGTACCTAAGCGGTCCATGTGGTTATTTTATACCAACATAAAATAACTGTGTAAAATAATATACCTAACGTTATTACATCGTTAATAAACTTCTTATTACTTTTGGACAGTCGTAGGCTAAGAACAATTCATAAAGGAGGATTTAGACCAAAGGAGCATTCGCTCATTCTATCCCCCACTTTACGAAATTCGTTCGTCACACAAAACGTGATTCGTCGAATGAGCGAATGATCGTTTGGTCTAAATCCACCTTAATTTCTTGACATGAGGTTTAAACTGTGTCGGTATTTCGCTACACTTGTAGTGTTTTTCGAGACAATTGTAATTTTTCCTTCGCTAAAGAGTCTGTATTTTATTGTTGATTTCTAAAAGTTCCAGCAATATATTGCTATTATAGATGTTGATAGGTATAAACAGTGTAACTACACGGCCTGTCTGATGGTAAGTAGTAATTGTAGCTTATGGACGCCTGCAATGGGAGACACGGCAAATTTTACAATTGTCACACCTGTCAGTCACTATGACAGAAAATTTGAGCAAATATTAGGTCCTTACCTATGAAATTGGCGTCGGGTGACAGGCCCCAATTTCACAACATTGACAAGTGCTACAATTGTAAATTTTCTGTTTCTCCAATCGGGGGCGTCTATAGGCTACAGTTACCGCTTACCAACGGAAGGGCCGTGCGTTTGTTTGCCACCAACATAAAATGTAGTGCAGGAACTTTAATAAATCAGCAGTAAATAACTACTTTTTTGCAAAGCAAAATTACAATTGTCACAAAAAACACGACAATTGTATGCCGAACCACATGTCAAGATTTAATGAAAATTGTACTAAGCCTCGCGACAATTGTCACGGGTTTCGGAAAATAAAAAGTAGTTTATTAACGATATAATAACATTATTCGTAATAATTTTATGTTGGTGGCAAACAAGCACATATACCGTCCGATAGTAAGCGGTAGCCGTAGCCTACGGAGGCCTGTGACGTCAGTAACAGTGATATTTTACAATTGTCAGACTTGTAATTATGGTGAAATAGGCCACAGAGGGCTGGCCAGTATTTCGCGCAAAGACTCAGCATACCAGTCCAGCGCGGCAATGCGACCAGCCTTCTGGGCACTCTACCTCCCCAGCAAGACCTGGGGCAAATTTTTTATTTATAATTTATCTTTACTGTCTTCATACTTTTTTCTTGCGTTTTTAAATAAATAAATAAGTTCAATTGGCGTTTTGTATGGAGAAATTTGTGAAGTCTATTTTCCATACAAAGAATTTTGTTTATATTTTTTTGATGTCTAAATCAAAATAAACCAAAATTTGCCGGTAATATTAGACACTTCTAAGGCGTGTTTTGTAAATCTCTAAATATTACAGAATACACGGTACATTTGTGTTTATTTATACCTACATATTTCAGACATATGAACCGGCAAACCTTCGTTACACAGTGCACTGTTGAAAACAAAGAATACTTATATCTAAGTTTCTCTTTAGATAATAAAATTAGGGATCAACTAAACTCTATGACCAAAAGCGCCAATTCCATAGGTTAGGACCCAATATAAATATATTATAGATAGACTGTTAAATTAATGTACACACTGAAAAAAATATTTAACTGAACTACTTTGGCTATTTCATCATTAACCATAATTCGGTATGGGGTTACTAAAGTTAATTTCTATTAACAAACAGGTTTGCGTATTAAAAACCAAACGGATAATGTTATTCTAAGTTGGGCTATTCGTAAATAAATGCTTGTATACGTCTTACATTAAAACAGTAAACAAATTCAAGTGTTCACATGTGAATAAACCGCTTGGTCTAATTTAAGAGTAAGCATTGACAATATGCAACAAAAACCAAGTCCTAGCTTCTAACAAAGACGATGTTATTATCCATAACATAAAATTGTTTAGATTTAACTCAACAATGATTTGCTATTATAATACATATTTTTGTTACATATAACCAGTTTTGTCTAGTAGAGTAAAACCAAATACGGGTTTGCTACTCTAGCAGACCATTCGCTTTATCTAACCAAATAAAATACAATGTGTAACCAAACGTACTTCATTATATAGACAATACTTAGCATAGAAATAACCAAACGCTTTTTTTGCGTGGCGTTACACCCCCCCCGCACCGCGCGGAAAACCGATTTATCAGTCATCAGTTCATCCAGAGGCAATCAGATGCATCGTGTTGTTTTTTTTAATCACTTCTCTTACGTTACATCTCGCTAAACTTCGATTTCATCTCGATAAATAATATAAACATTTCTTGGCGATCTGTATTTTGTGTGATGTGTATGACATATGTATGTCAAGTTACTTGAATATTCCAAAATGGAAGTTGTACCTCCACCAGCAGACACCCTCGGAGACTACCTTCGGGAATGGGGATTAGAAGGTTACATAAGGACATTTCAAAACATGTCATGTCTTTGTAAACCAAATAATTTTAATTTCTTCATTTTCCTTGTAATCAAAGAGACTCTGAAGCTAATGTTTCAAGCAAAATAATGGAATTACTTGTAAAATAATTTAGAAAAATAAATTGGTTTACAAAGATACTCTGTGCAATGAAAACCTATAAAGTGATGCAAAAAGTACTTTTGCTCGCGATTGTATTATTGATTGATTGATTATTTTGATTACTATACCGTTCTTATAAATGACTATGAATGTTTCTATTATTACAATTAATAAAGTTAATTAAAATAAATGTTTCTTTTTTAGCTCGTTTAGTGTTACTTCTTTTTGGGTAATCATCGATGTGGCTTATACACCCTACTTGTAGTTAAATGAGTTGTAAATAGGGCTCACTGCCTATATACAATCCAGTACGTCTCATCACCCAGGGGATAAGAAAGGTGACGATGAGACGTACTGGATTTTATACAGGCAGTGAGCCCTATTTACAACTCATTTGATATTTGTCTGTATATGAACCACGTATTTTTGTCATGTATAACCTATTCATTTGGTTAGAAGTAGGCAAACTATTTGGTCAAAATAATTTAAACATTTGGCTGTATATGAACAACGTATTTTTGTCGTGTATAACCTATTCGTTTGGTTACATGCAGGCAAATAATTTGGTTAAATATAATGAAACAAATTGCTTAAAATAATACTCTAAATTGGTTATAGGTAACAAAAAAGTTATGTTAAACATTACTGAGCCAGTTGGTTTAGGCGTAGCAGAAAATTTGATTAAAGTAAGTTGTGAACTCAGTAAGATTTTGACAAACAGTAAATTTGTTATCAACATACAGCACGTCTACAATAACTGAATTGTAAACTAAATATAACTGAACTTATGGTAATATACAACAGACAGTTTTCACACGATATAACTAATATTGTTTAGCAATACGCAACATCAATTGTTTAGTAGAAAATTAACCGAACTGATTTTGGTAAGATATTGCCTTACTTCGCTCGTCACTTTTTTTAAGTTACAGGTTGACGAAAGTTCGGTTACCATTAACAAATTATTTTTTTCAGTGCAGTTCAATCGCCCACCACTGTTAGGAAAGTAGGTAACATAATATATGGTCACAAGTTGACCGTTAACTATTATATAGTTGAGATAATACGTAGGGTCGGGAGGTTGAGGCGGATGTTTGATAGAATTGATAGTGTAACGGTTTCTTTTTGGGACAGGTCAAGATGGCCGACTTTGCATCTATGAATTTTATTGATGTAGGTACTACAATCGTGTGGCCAGCGGGTACGGGACCCGAATTGCACGGCCCCACCACGTTGCCGGAGGGGAAAGGTCAAGCGTTCTGACCTCCCCCTCCCTTGTGCGGGTGTTCCGGTCCTAACCGGGACCGCCGGAGGGTGTCATGGTGAAATGCTCTGCGACCCCATGGCATCCTCGTTAACGGCCTCGAGGATTGAACGCCGGAGTGGAATTAGTGGGTAGGGCATCTCCCCCCCTTCTCGCTATGAGAAAAGGGCCCGGGAATGCGAGCCCCACACACCCCCCCATATTCCCGTATCTTGGGGGGACGGTGCGTAAAGGCATTACCACTCCGTCAAAAAAAAAAGGCGTTACAATCGTCAGTAGAAGCTAAAAATGTAAACATATACGACTGTTGTTTGTTATAATCCTACTTGCTTTTGAAATGTAGATAATTGTAGTAGTAAATAATAATTTTGCATTAAACAAAGAAAAAACAATGTCATGACCAGGACTCGAACCCGGAATCTTCAGCTTAGCAGGCAGGATAACCGACAGAGCTATGGAGGCCGTCGCATGTAAAATATTATGACAATAGTTATTGTCCGCGTTCAATTGAGGCCACGCCGACATCGCTTCACGACATGAGTCTAATTGACAAGATAAACAATAGATCACATGAGCTCCTGATGAAAGGTTCCGTAGAAAAATATGATTACGAACAGTCGCCACGGACATCAATGATATTTGAACATGCATTCGCCACTCGCAAAGCCAGCCATGACTAAACACTAAACAGGGTGAAAATTCTTATTGGGTCGGTGAGGGCAGCTACCAGATCCAGAGTAGCTACGCGAAAATGATCTTAGAAGACCTTCCCTCGATTTTAAGTTAATGAAGATTGGTGTTTACAGATAATTGGAACTGGCCGCCCTGCGACCATATCTAACATGGACGTCTAACGCCAGGTCAAAAATGCCCCCAAAAAGCAATTGTTCAATTGTGCCAAGCTGGGGAGGACATAGTGCTTTTTTTGACACCGCGCATATTTCGGCGCAACATCTTTGACAAATGTTTATAGAATATAGCCAATTGAAACTGTGATGGACCAATCACAACTATTTTTAAATGCCGGTTAATTTTTTATAGGTTGATATTGAAATTCATTACCGTGATGCATTGAAGAGGGGGTGACACTTGTCAACTAAAATTCAGGAGCGTTTTTGAAAGGCCATTTAGTACGGCGTGCGGCTTCCATAATCCATATATTATTTTTTCACATCCATCATTATTTGCTCGTAGTGGTCGCCTTAAATGTACTTCGTTGAAGATGGGACGGTGCCAGGGTGTCTACGCAAATAGTATTCCACACCAACATCCGTCCTATCCCATGCTCCAAGGAACCAAAGACACACCATCAGGTCTCTTACTATCATTTTTGATAATACCAGTAGGCTCAAGAAGAGCAGGTCCATTGGTGGTGGCAAGAGACCTGCGGATTATGTCGTTAAGCGTCGCATGTCTGGAAATACGGCCTGCACTTTTTTGACAACTTAGTCCGTGGTGTCCCAGTCTGTCCACGTCTGTGCCACAACAGCATAAGTAAGTACCTACATACCGCGGTCCCGAGTCTCAGGACGGTCGCGAGCCTAACTGAGACCGGATCCAGAAAAGTACCTTATCCAGAAAATAATTGGTTCCTAATTTTACGGAACCCTGTATCCATCGTATGTAATTTACTTCAACAGCACGTTTTACTACAAGATGACGACAACATAGGATTCGTTATGAGACTGACTAACTGACTGAAAACAAATACTTTACATCACCTCAGCTGTGGCAACTACCTAGCAGACATTTTTTATGCTAACATGTACAAAAAACCACAGAATAAGTTTTTTTGTTATAAAACTTATAAAACCGTTATGGCGTTTTGATTCGAATGAAACAAATTTTCACGTGCCGTTTGGTGATTTGTTTGTGGTTCGTAGTGTATACAGATAAGGTTCATTTTCGTTTGGGATCTGATTGCTGGATGGAATATTAAGTTTGTTGCGGTATTGCATTCCAGTGTTTGATGTTGATGCGAGTTTTAGGATTGAGCCTTTGTTTGAAGATAACCGTGCGTCGATGATGGAATATGAGGGCTGTTTTTATGCTAAAAGAGTACTATCTACACTTTTAGGCACTGCACAAGTGCACACTGGTCTCACCGAGAGCGAATTAGCGATTGATAATTTGCTGGTGGACCTCATGCAGGGTCCGCCCGGATAGCTACCACCGTCTTACCCGGTAACCTGCCGGTAAATAGCAGTGTTTGCTGCTGTGTTTCGGTTTGGGGGTAAGATAGCCGGTGTAATTACTGGCGTAGATAGAGGCAATCCATCTAAGTCCTAAGGGTAGGCAGCGCATAGGCGATTTTTTGATCACAATGTCCATGGGCCTCAGTTCCTGCTTTCCATCAGGTGGGCTGAAAATTCAGTTGTCTACCTTCGTCATATAAAAAAACAACGCTATAAAAACGAACAAAAGATAATCGCTCCTGTGTAAACAGAGACGGCGACATTTTTGGTTGACACTGAGCTAGTAGGTAACTATTCAAAAATTCAGAAAAAAAATCAAATTCAAAATTCTTTATTCTTTAACAATCTGTACAAAATTTCATAGTTGCCGGTGTCTCCTTTTAAGTTATTTACAAAATAACCTGTGCTAGGAGGCACCGCTCTTTCATAACTACAATTAAAATAGCAATTCAACTAAACTTAGACTATTTTATTTTTAAACATTTATAGGGGTGTGTATGTGTATGTATGTGGGTGTGTAGGCCGTGTGTGTGTGTGTGTGTGCGAGTGTGGTTGCGCTTGTAGTTGTCTAGAATTAGGCTAAACTATATAACTATACTTACTAAGATCTAAGAAATTATGCAAGAAGAGTGCCATCTAGTCCATCTACACCGGTTTTAAGCTTTTAACACTATGTATAGTCTAATACGTATATTTCGTAGCAAACACGCTTTTATTTGTAAAATTATTTTTCGTTGCTGTATATTGTGATTTTTGTGTATGTGTATGTTACGAATAAATTTATTTCTATTTCTATATCTATAATACAGGGTGGAAAGGGACGACGTTCCTTCCCGCTACCGACCGAGTCTACTAACCATTAAGATGAACTTTCAGTATGGGACCAACATCAAAAGCGTCCATGGAAAATTTTCTTTTCCATACAATTGAACTCTAACTAATCACTCACTTTGTATGAGGGGTTACATTTTTAAAAACATATTTTGATGTTGATCCAATACTGAAAGTTCATCGTAATGGCTGGTGGACTCGGTCGGTAGCGGGAAGGAACGTCGTCCCTTTCCACCCTGTATATCAGACAAAAATATGATATGTTTATTGTTTATACGATGTAAAAATGTGTCCCATTTAAGTGCAAGCTCTTATTTTTGAGGTGAAATCTTGCACTTTGAAAAATTCACAGCGGTCAAAAGGTTAATAGAATTTAGCCCTTCGAACCGGATATGCAATATAACTTAAAATGAAAAGTCCCAATATGGGTCGTTTGCAAAAATATGTTGTACAGTGGCGTTCAGAATTGCATGGACGATTTATGGATAAAGTCATTCATAAACTGTCCAGGCAATTTTGAACCCGACTTACAGTGTACAGTCGACGTCAAAGTTATCATTACCGTTTAAGTGCCAAAAATATATTTGCAGAACCTTAATGTCAAGGCAATAAAGTCGAGTAAATATATTTTTCGCACCTAAACCGCAATGATATCTTTGACGTCGACTATACATAGTTAAAGGCGTTTAATGAAAATAAATTAAGGTCATAATTTTTGTGTTATGGAGTAAAATTTTGTGTAAGTTGTTACACATTATAAATACATTTTGTGTAACTATTAGCAGTGATAAAAGGCGACAAAATATTTTTTTTAACTTTAACACCTTTTTATACTGCTGATGTAGTAGCCCTCCAAGGATCTACATATCCGCGACAAAGCTATAAGTGACGTTCACGATTTAACGCACAATGACAAGACTAGCGATCCAGTTAAACATAATTAGTATCGTCGCTCGCCAACTCCGCCGGGCACTGGCGTTTAGTTTTCGAACCGCAGTGCGAGGCACCGGCCGCGCGCGTCCAGCCACGCAGTTTGTTTCCAACGCCCCAACGGCCGGTTTTTAAAAACAAAAGTGACAGCTGACCCGTTTTACCACCACAACTAACTTTATGTCTGTTTTAAAAACAAAAGTGGTAATGCAAGGACGTATTGAAGTGTAGTATGATTTCGTAATTAAAATAATTCAAGATGGAGGACGTGTATACGATTAAAGTGAGAACTAAGCCTGATACAAGGAATTCATATCCTTCGGAGAGAAGATATTCAGCTTCTACAGTGTCAGGTCTAGCTTGGGTCCATCTAGCTTTAGCTGCCACGTCGTTTTTATTAGCATGTTTAGCTTTAGTAAATCCACACTCTGGAATAAAGAGACTAACTTTAAATGACACTGATGAACGAACTGTCAATAAAAGCGAGCTGATATTCAATTTAACAGAACCCGTTGAGGCTAATGAAGAATTTGAAAATGTAACTAAAGGAATGCCTTACGATAATCATGAAAATAGCTATGTATTGGTTTTGGCGCCTTCTTTAATAACCGTTTTCGCAACAGCTGCCGGCATTGCCTCTATTATGGCGTCAGTAAGATGGTATATCGACCATAATATAACCTGGTTGTTCATAATGTCTATATTATCGACTATTTTTGCATTCGTATCGTTCACAATGATCATAGTCTGGTTCGTTACAACATCTGATACGGATTTCTCGGAGTTTTATAAAGATAAAATACCATTTAAAGATCAGCTTGTTGTAAGACACAGCGATGTTTTAATCAAGAATGAAACTCATTTGGTTATTGCTTTAAATGCACCAAAAAACGACGATGAAGATGCATATGTCTTTACGAAACGTGTTTTATCTATAAATATCATGATAGCTGCTTTTTTAGAGCTGCTATGGTCGATTCTAAGTGTGAAAATCTCGTTTAAAGGTATGAGAACGAACTACAAAGACGATACGGAACCACGAAGTAACTGTGTATCGGTAGTCACTACAATAAAAGGGAATAATACGAAAAAACTACCGAGGAATAAACTACTTCCACCGAAACCAGATCTGATTGATCATTATCCAAGCAGAAAGATTAAAAAGATATTCCTAGCGCAGAGCGATAACGGTTTCTATTTAAAAGATCAGAATTCTAAAAAACAAAATGAAGAAACTAGTTCCGAATTGTATAAAGAGAGGATGATGAATTTTTTGAATCGCTGCGCTCCATCCGAGGTGTCCAATCCGGAGCAGACCCCCAGTGTACAATCGGAAGCTTTGAACCCAATTCCGGAAGTAACGAATGTACAAATAAATGAACACCGGGCGACGCCGGTCAGCTGGGGAGACACGCCCGATCACACGGTTTATAATCAAAATAATATCAGCTTTGAGAAGATTTTCAATTTTGGAAAAGATAAGGAAAGCGGAGAAGCAAGCCAAAACGACTAGATTATCAACAAGGAACTTAAAAGTGTACTTATTGAAAGGATAACTATGAAATCTTCAAATCAAACAAGTGAAATTGTCACTAGCGGTAGAAACTTAACGAAAAAAACACTACATCGATTTTTTCGATTAGGTACGAGTAAAGACAACGAAAATGGTGAAAATGGACGCTAAATTTCAGAAAATGGAAAGTGTTTTACCGACCAAAACAAAGATAGCAGCGAGAAGAATTTCATCGTCAGAAAAGCGAGTAGCCAAGTGAAAATGTGCATTAATTGCCGGTAAAAAACGTAGAAAGTGTTGTGCGACGTGCAACGGACAGACAATTTGCAATCATCAGTCTATAATTAATTACTCATTATGTTTTCAATTAATTTGCGGTGAACGATGTGAAATATAATATAATATACTCGTAAGGCGATTTTTTTACTTTTTTTAGACAGATACATTTTCTGGCGAGTGAAATGTGTATTGTGTCGATAAAAATAAATTATAATGCGTCGATTATAGGAAAATAAATGAAATGAATGACTGAAAGCTTTGTTTTCTGTACGCGGATAGTATTGAGAGACTTTATAACACCATGACATCTGTTATTGTCAATTTTTTAGGGTTCATTTCAAGCTCGTTTGACAATCTTCGAATTGTGAAATGAAACAGGTCGATATTGCATACAATTGTCAGTAGAATCTAAAAAAATGTAAACAAATATATGGATGACTTTCCATAGCATTAGACGCCTTTAACACATATTATGAAACACGTTCGCAGATATATTTTTACGTTAATACTAATAAATATCAATAATTTTACTAAAAATGTAGTTGAACAAGGTATAAGAGTTTATGTTCGTAATAAAACCAAGATTGTGTTCTTAAAGTGCGTGATTATGGAATAATTCAAATTTTTAGTACAGATGGTGCCTTTTTCAGGCTCTAGTGCGAGAAGTGGCTCATTTTACGTCAGGTCCAAAACTTCGGAGGGCCATCTGTACTAAAAAACGTCGTACGAGACACGTGCAAAAGGGTCATTGTCACATTTAGGTTATCGTCTTTTCGGTGGACATACCTAAAGTTAAGGAATTCCTGTACTAATTTTGGGATAAAACAATTAACGGTACAACTAGGTTCCCCGGTCTACAACCCTATGCAATCAAAGCGTAACATAAATTTATAAAAGCTGTTAACTTTTGACCACCGAGTGGACAACTTTTGTTTTTCGGACTGACAATGACCCAAAAAGGAAATTCCCTGTTTCCTATTTTTCGCACTTGTGTCGTAATGTACTACCTACTTTAGGTTTGTTTACATTTGTTTTAGGTTCTACTAATGATTGGTACAGGTAGTAATGTTAGATGTCAGAAAATGACTAGCTTTAAATAGATTGTCTGACATATCAGACTATGGCGGTCAAAAGGTTAAGAGACTGGTAGCCGCGACAAGCCGGAGACGCAAGATGTGCTAGGCCTCAGGGAGTAAACTTGAGGTTTACAAGACAGTTGCAAAACGCCGGTTGGTGTCAATGACATTAGGAAATGCGCCGGAGGAAGTCAAGTCAAGCACAACCACAGAATAGGTTACTTAGTACGCATTCAAGTGTCCTTGACACTACAATCCATGTTAAGCTGAGTTTGAATATCGAAAATCGTATTTTGTGCATCTGTTCCTGTCGCTCCAACGAAGAAGAATCATATTCGCGCTAGGTCTACGAGTACACTGTACACTCTATGGCACTGGTCTCACCTATCAATGTACATACCGAGGAGAAGTTTCATAAGTTGCGAAACTTCTGTAGATAATGTTCTCGGCAATTTAAATTTTACATGCAATCTAATCATGCCAAAACCGACGTATATACAAGTTTACGCAATTGTGAAATACAATATTCTTCGTAACACTTTTTTTAAAGTTCTCATGGAAACATTCTCAATGAGAACTTACTCTTAAATTCTCATGAAAATTCTCGGAAATTTCCAAGTATATTCCCGCAATTTTGAGATTGTTTTGCAACTTGTACATTGCTAGTCTATGAACTGTCGGCTATAAACACGAACAAAAGATACGCACTCACGTGTAAATAAAAGACACTGCGAATGGCGATAGATATTCGCCCAGCTATCAGCTATCACCGTCGGGCGAGTATAGCCGTGTCTGTTTTATTTAACCAACATCGAAAACGTAGGTACATAGAAAATTGACTTTTCCATGCTGTTTAACTTTAACTAATATCTCACTTTGTATGAGGGAATTAATTTTTTAGGGATATTTCGATGTTGGAACTATACCGATAGTTTATCGTAATGGTTGGTATAGATTCGGTCGGTAGCGAGAAGTTTTGGTGGCATCATTTTTGCCGAAGTTTCTATTCGTTACAATATGCTACTTTGTCATTTGAAAGAGGCACCATAATACAAATGACGAAGTATAACATTGAGATATTTAGAAACTTCGGCAAAAATGATGCCACCAAAATTAGGCGGTTGAAACGCTCAGCTATGCTATTCTCTTATTGATACATTCGACGCTGCGTTCGTCAACGAGCTCGATGTCGAGACAGCCTTGTCTAAAATCCTAGCTGTTTGATTTGACATTAGGAATCGAGGCTGTGAGCGAGCTTGTGGGCGAGTTCGTCGCTGTTTTTCGTTAGAGAATACGAAGTTCATACATTAAACGTCAAACTTTCGACGCAATGTAGTTCCAGCTCACGCCGCATTCGTCGCCGAGCACTAGTGTCGTTTAAAGTACATTAGTGAATACCATTTTTTGGCTCGACGCTGCCGCAGCACTGACACAGCGCTGACAGCAAGGCGGTTTCCTTAGTGAATAACACTGCAATATTCACCCTAGTAATGTACAAGTTGCAGCACATTCTAAAAAATGCAGGAATAAGTATCCTCGGAAATTCCGAGAATTTTCATGAGAATTTAAGAGTAAGGTCTCATTGAGAATTTTTTCATGAGAACTTATAAAAAAATGTTATGAAGAATATTGTATTTTACAATTGAATAAACAAGGCATAAAATATACCTTAAAAGGCATGGTTTTGGGAGGATTAGATAATTAGATTGCTTGTAAATTTTTAATTGTTGAGAACATTCTCTATAGAAGTTTCGCAGCTTATGAAACTTCTCCTCGGTGCATTGCTAGTTCCACCCTGTACTATAGGTACTCGTACTTCTTCACAAGTACCTATATTAAAAAAAAATAATATTTAAAAAATGTTTATAGCCCAAAAAAAAAACAATGAGAGGGGAAAAAAATCTTACAATATAAGTAGGTAGGTAGGTCTCATTGTTTATTCTTGTTACCTTTTTTTTATTTATTGAATAAAAAAGTTTTATAAATTACAATCATCTTGGCAAGACCCATCATTGGCAAAACCTTGAAGAGGTTTGTGTGCCGATGGGGACACAAACCTCTCTACCTATACAATACGAGTATTAACAATATGGGGCAATGGGTACCACAGTCTCAGGATATGCCAGATTGGTGGAATCATCCAGCCCTGATTTTCAGCCTGGTCCCTTTGGTCGGGAAGCGTTTGGCGCTTGAGTTGTTTGATTATTTTATAGCTAACGATCACTAAACGACTTGGTACGTCAAACCTACACATTTACGTCTTCAAGCGTGTCACACGCGCGTTGCCTTAAAACCTTCAGCAAACTCGTAGCCAGCGAATGCAAAATCTGTTGCAATTGGCAATGACCTGCAAGCAAAGTAAAATGGCCGCTTACGAATAAAAACAGTGAAGCCAATTGATTAAATGTAATGTGACTTATGTGTTGTAAAAACCAGTGTTGTAAGCACATTTATAAACATGTGAGTTTGATAAGATGAGGAAACAAAGAAATAGAACATTGTGCATCAAGGGAGGTAAGTACGGAATTACTAACGAGAGTGTTAAAAGCCCCACGCCGTCAGGCGGAGGGCTTTTATGACTCGAGTTAGTATTCCGCTTACCGACCGTGATGCATACAATGTTTTTCATCATGCGGACAAAAAAAAAGTTTTAAGACAAAATATTATTCTATGACGTACAGACATTTCTATTACTCCCTAGGGAATTTCACTGTTCTATTACTCCCGCTACGCATGCAAGCAATGGCGCGCTTAGACAGCAAGTGTGATGAAATTGTACATTACGATACATATGAAATAGTACATTACGATACAAGTGCGAAAAAATGAAGTTTGAACGAAGGGAGTGCTTTAAATCGACACGAGTTACGAATTTCGTTTTCGCACTTGTATCGTATCGTAGGTATGACGTTTTTATTGCCAATCGTTAAAAAAGCGCCATCTGTACTGATATTGTAGATTTCCTAACTAGTGCGGGAAAACTTTTTTTCGGCGAGGGTGAATGTTGGAGCCCGAGTGAAACGAGGGCGACAATCACCAGAGTTAAAAAAAGTTTTTGCACGTGTAAGGGACGATTTTTTTCATAACAAGTGCGTCAAAAAGAGAAATTACCGCGTGCGAAGCGTGCGCAATGTTCGTTTTTGCGCACTAATTAGGAAAAATATTTTTTAGTATAGATGGGGCCTTTTTTAGGCTCTAGTGTCAGAAGTGTGTCATTTTACGTCAGGTCCAAAACTTCGGAGGGCCATCTGCACTAAAAAAACGACACACAATACACGTGCATAAACGAAATTCGTTCCTAATTCATCGTAATAATTTCATGTTTTTCGCACTTGTGTCGTAATGTGTCAGTGGTTTTTTTATGCACTAGTGTGGAAAGTGGTTTATTTTTTGTCAGATCGAAACTTTGGAGGGCCATCTGTACTGAAAAACGCAGTAATATGGGCATTTTCACTTCTAGGGACACCCAATTAGCTTAACTCTCACAAAAAAGTTAACTTCGATGTCAGCTTTGTAACGACAATCAAGCAATAAATATTAACAAAAATATTTTTTTATCAATCCAGATAGAATACGAGCTTATGCAATATAAAAACATGAATAAAGTGGATTTACGTAGATATTTCATGCTTAATTGTCGTTACAAAGCTGACGTGAGAGAAGTGAAAATGCCCATATACCTACTTAAATTTTAATAATAAAAAATTTCCACTAGAAATGACTGTTCGATTTTCTAACGCTCTAACTATTTCAATGCACGTGAAAATGAAATAGTTAAGTACGACAGTCATCGTTTCAATTAGGTATACTTAGATAATAATATGTTGTAGGTATAGTTTACGCAATTCTATTGATAATAATATATTTCGTTTACGCAATTGATATTCAATTGTTTGTAAACATTATATTGTTTCCAAATGAGCATAACCTTGGCATTTGTGATTACATCACCGTAAAACTAATATTATGATAATTACTCGAGTTTCACCTTTCGCCGACATAAAATATATACCAGTAAACATGTTCTCAATCATATTGGGCCTATTCATCATTTCAGCCGACGTACACTTTTAAACACAGGCCTCCCCTTTGGACCTCCACATATACCGCTTGGAACCGACCTGCATCCAGCGTCTCACGGTGATCTCCATAAGATCGTCTGTCCATCTTGTGGGTGGATACCCAGCACTGCATTTGCCAAGCCATGGTCACCACTACTAGCACTAGCACTTTATTTCGACCCCACGCAGTAAAAACGCTTTTTATCAACTTGTGGGTAAAGTAATTTGACTTTGTTCTAATTACTATGGCCCACTACTGCCTAGTATAAGTAGATCCGTATGACCACAGTAAACATGCGCAATCGGAGCTCACATGTTAAATTGGTCAATTTTCATTGGTGACTTTGTAAGCCATTGGCTATATTTAAGTACCAGGAGTAACTCTACTCTACAATACGTTTCGACATCGAGTTTTAAATGGTTTCTTTAAGTTAATTAACATTTGTATGAGATTTTTAATCATATTTTCTCATGATAGTGAGTGGAAAAAAGTTGTATTACACTTGGCGGTAAAGTTTGTTCAACTCTCGTGCCTTGAGACCTTCGCAATGCTCAAGATTCCAGTTGTTGAACCATTTTGGAATCTTTCGCTATCTCATGTCTCAATATTGGCACCACAGTTAAACAACAACTTTGCCCCCTTGTATAATAAATAACTATTAAAATAAGACTTATAATTATTCTGACTCGCAAAGGGCCGTGGCAGCAACAGGTACTTAGTATTTTATGTATAATAGTTATTTGTTATACAAGGGTGCAAAGTTGTATTTTACCCGCGAGTATGAAATTGAAACACGAGCAAGCGAAAGGATTCTATAGTTGAACCACGAGCGAAGCGAGTGGTTCTAAAATAGAATCCTGAGCGCAGCGAGTGTTTTAACATACGAGAAGTAAAATACATTTGCACCCGTGTGTAACACAAAACTTTTCCCCGCACTATAGCGAGGAAACTCAAAAAAGGTAATTATTTGTTCACATTACAATCATCATCGGGTTAGTGATAATAATTTTCCAAATGCATCATGTATTTAATGCAAGATTTTGTCGCAGTAAACTTAGGACGAAAAAGTAAACGCAGCACGATTTTAACACATTCCTGTAATTGCACACCAACGCCAATGCATTATTAAATCATTCTCATTCATTATTTTTACAAAATTATAACAGAACACCCTGAAAGTTGTTTAGTTTACTATTTTTATGCGTTTTCGAGTCGGTAAATAAAGATTATAACCTATAATATTCTTTGACAATGTTGACGTTGACATTTTCTGCGTTTTGTGATTGCATCTAGTCATCTTATCATCATTCACTGAAACAATTGTTACTTATGGTATTTTAGGATTTATATGTTAAAATCATCATATTATATAAAGGTTTGTATTTTACACTAAATTCTCAAACAAATTATTTAATTATCATTAGTATGCAACGATTTCCATGAGCATTTTACGTTTTGTTATTCCAA
Organism: Thaumatotibia leucotreta; assembly: GCA_025490895.1. Classification (NCBI taxonomy): domain Eukaryota; kingdom Metazoa; phylum Arthropoda; class Insecta; order Lepidoptera; family Tortricidae; genus Thaumatotibia; species Thaumatotibia leucotreta. The sequence goes on from JALPQI010012298.1 coordinate 37,972, forward strand.
AACCAAGGTCATTACTTTGCCACACAAGTGAATAATATGCGTTTTTACACGTTCGTATCAAAGGATAAACGAGCACTTTACGAGCTGGTGAGGGGAAAATTTAAATAAAATTGAGCACATAGAGCATGAATTGAGGTAGTTCTTTGTGACCCATATATAAGGCATTGGACTGTTAAAGTTTTAAGTTACATTGTAATAATACCTGTCACTATATTACATTGTTAGACTAAAATAACTCCTTCCGTGATGATAAAAAAATGATTTGTGAATACTAAGCGTGCCACGAGCATTAAATAAGGCGTGGCGACCATGGGTGTGGTATCATGGGTGCGGGCATTTTACCGCCATATTTAGCTGGATAAATATACGAGGGTCACGCTATGGCACTGAGGGCCTAGTGTAGGTAATAACTTATAAAAAACGTCTCGTTTTCATCGTCATTAACGTAAACGCGATCGAGACGTTTTTTAACCCTCTGGGGCCTAAACCACATAATTTTACAAGCGTACAATTCTACAAAATTGTCAACTTTTTGTATGGGAATTTATACAATTTTGTAGAATTGTACACTCGTAAAGTTTTGTGGGATAGGCCACTGGTCTCACCGCGAGCTACTAAGCTATGAACTATCGGCGGTGATAGCTGATCAGGGTGCTTAGCCAAGTTGCCAATCGCTAGCGCCTGCTAGCGCAACGTAGTTTTCCCTCTTTGTCGCACTAATATGAATGAGTGACAGAGAGGGAAAACGACGATGCGCTAGCAAGCGCTAGCGATTGGCAACTTGGCTAAGCATCCTGGGCGGGTATCGCCGTAGCTCTTTTATTTACACGGGAGTGCGTGTCTTTTGTGTGGTGACGACAGTTAGAATACATTTCTTACCACCCCAACTCCTCCTGTGAGTGTCGTAAGAGTCGACTAAGGGATTAAAGTGTCACTGACCGTTCTACAAGAGTGATGATGGGCAGCAGCGTCATCATAGTGGACACATTACTGCGATCGCCAATCCGCTTGCCAAGCGTGGCGATTATGGGCATTTACCTCATTTTCACTAGGGCCGCAGAAACTTCGCTTTACTTTGTGATTGTCACTGGCAGATGGTTTTTACAGTGTCTCGCTACGCTCTAAATTCTAAATAGAATATTATGCTTACTTGGAACTGCAAAAACTAAGATTGCTTTGTTGGACACATTACTACGATTACCAATCCGCTTGCCCAGCGTGGCGATTATGGGCATTTACCTCCTAATGCGTCTATACGCATAGTTAATAGGAGAGGCCTACGTCCAGCAGTGGACTATCATAGGCTGATGATGATGATGCGTATTTTTTGTTCGTGTTTATAGTCGATAGTTCATAGCTTAGTAGCTCGCGGTGAGACCAGTCTGAGCGGCGTGTGGCAGCGAGGAGCGCCCATATATATCAGGTGTCTTCAGTTTCAGAACAATCTATATACGTGAAGCTTAAACGGGAAGATATAAATAATATACTTACAGCGTATTAGCCACAGAATATATTAATGCGATTAGGTGCATGATCAATTGTGTGGTCTAAAATGTGAAAGGACTATGCGTTAAAATGGACCAAAATCTAACAGAGCTGGGAGTAGTGTCATTAAAAAGGTCTGCTTATGTACTTTATTTCATTCTATATTTGCAAAGTTGACATCCATTGGATAATTTCATAGAAGTAAGGCGTTCTGCGGTGTAGGTACTCTCGAAGTAAATCACCGTCGTCGACACCAATCATCATTCTATTCATTATATTTACTCTGACGAAGATACAAATAAGTACAGTTTTGCAATGGAATCAAACATAGCGGCCGTATTTTCAATCACAATTTTCAGCTCTGTTGGTTTTTGGTCCACTTTCCATACAGCCCATGGTCCCTTGTTCTGGTTATATTTTCTTTCTCATAACATTTCAAGAGCCAGGAACTAATTTCGGCCCTAGACTTGTCTCATACCGTGTGTCCAAAACCATGGGACATGAAAGGAAGGTACTCTAAAAATTGTTGATGTCCTGTATAATTTGTGAGCTGATTTTGCGATTCCCAGGTAAAAATATTCGTTAATTAAAATGATTACTAACTTTTTATCGTCACAAAGAAAAATAAAACTGGCCAGCAGCATGTCGGGCCATACTCATATACATTTATTTTAAAGTATTCCATAAGGCCGCGATTTTTTTTTTTCATTACTTTGAACCCACGCTTCAAGAGTTACCCCTCTAACTCTTGAAGCGTGGGTGGGGAAGGGGGAGCAAAAAAATCCTTTTTTTTAAGAAAATAGTTTGTAGTGGACAGTATGGCTATTAGCATTTTTTCTTTTATCTATGTAAGTATGTCAGTTTTTTGTGTAACATAGCAATCTTAGTTTTTGCAGCTCCGAGCAAGCAAAATATTCTATTTAGAATTTAGAGCGTAGCGAGACACTGTAAAAACCATCTGCCAGTGACAATCACAAAGTAAAGTGAAGTTTCTGTGGCCCTAGTAAAAATGAGGTAAATGCCCATAATCGCCACGCTTGGCAAGCGGATTGGCGATCGCAGTAATGTGTCCACTGTGATGACGCTGCTGCCCATCATCAATCTTTTATCAAATAATGGTCAGTGACACTTCAATCCCTTAGTCGACTCTTACGACATCCGCAGGAGGAGTTTGGGTGGTGACAAATTCTTATTTCCGTCATCACACGGCAGAAAATATATAATCAAATAAAAGATAATTATCAAATATTACCAAGAGCTTCAACGATCTGCCTCCTGAATATGCCAAAGCCGTTATACCAATAAAGGCGTGTTCAGATAGTTTTGACTTTACACATACACATAGTCAAATATGGAGTAACATATTCGCTATCCCACAGAATTAGATTGTGGGCTGATTTTGCGATCCCCAGGTAAAAATATCATACATACATAATCAGCCTATGATAGCCCACTGCTGGACGTAGGCCTCTCCTATTAACTATGCGTATAGGCGCATTAGGAGGTAAATTCCCATAATCGCCACGGATATTGCACACATATTACATTCTCCAAGTATATGGAACCTGCAAGGGCACAGGAATCTTATATTTTTACACCAGAAGCGTTTTTTTTCTACCTGATTGGTACCTACGGAACCCTAAAAATTACGCCCTACACGAAAATTATGGTCTTAAGTGTACTCATGGTCAAATATGGATTAACACATTCGCTATTATCCTTTTTAGGTAAGTTTTATAAATGGTAAAAATCATTGACAGCTTCTCTTGGCCGCTCGCGCTAGAAGGCTAAACCGGTCTACATTATAAATAGGTACTTATAGGTCTGGGAATATTCTAACGGTGAACTTGCATTACAGGGTTTATTCCAGGCTTTAAGTCCACTTTAGATTTTTTATGTGACGAAGGTAGACAATTGAGCTCTCCACCTGATGGAAAGCAGGAACCGAGGCCCATGGACATAGAGACCAAAAAATCGCCTAAGCGCTGCCTACCCTGAGGACTTAGATGGGTTGCCTCTATGTCAGTAATTATACCGGCTATCTTACCCCCAAACCGAAACACAGCAGTGCAAACACTGCTATTCAGCGGCAGGTTAACGGGTAAGACGCGGTGGTAGCTATCCGGGCGGACCTCTCCTCGTCCTGTTATCATGATAATTAAATTCATTATCAGATAGGTAACATAATAAGATGGATTTATACCTAACGAGCGAATGCTGATTCTATGCCCCACTCTACGAAATCAAACAAAACGAAAACAACGAAATCGTTTCGATGAATCACGTTTTGTGTACCTAAGGAACGAATTTCGTAGAGTGAGGGATGGCATTCGCTCGTTTAGTCTAAATCAACCTATACGTGCACATACCTGGTATTTGCAGTTAAGGACGCCCTAATAACTATGCTTAACATAGACGGAGGTAAATACCCATAATCGCCACGCTGGGCAAGCGGATTGGCGATCGCAGTAGTGTGCCCACTATGACGCTGCTGCCCATCATCAATCTTCGATCAAAGAATGGTCAGTGACATTTTAATCTCTTAGTCGACCTGTGTTGTGACCAACACGGTATAGTTTAGGTTCAATTTCCTACTTTGATTTAAATTTCTAAATATCTTGGGTAATTCTTGTACACGTCTAACTAGTCCTACAGTAAGATCAATTAAGGCATGTGTTACAGGGCGCTAAAGTGCCTATCGATATACAGTGTGTTACCATGACCCGAGCTTTTATTAAAATGGGTAGGTAATTATATGCATTCTAGCAACTGTTATGAAGTATTAACAGTTCACAAGTGTTTATTAACAGTACCTACAATGAATTGTACTACTTGTCAGGCGCCGCGAGAGGCTGCGATCTGTCATTGTCAAAAGCTAATTAACGATGCCATGTGGTGACGGCAGTAAGAATACATTTGTCACCACCCCAACTCCTCCTGCGGGTGTCGTAAGAGTCGACTAAGGGATTGAACTGTCACTGACCATTTTACAAAATTGATGATGGGCAGCAGCGTCATCATAGTTTTATTTTATTTTATTTTCTTTATTGGATAAATAACAGAAGTAAGTGACACAGCAGTATTTCACATTTTGAGACATAAATATACAAGAATACACAAACTTCCTTAAATTTTCTCACTAAAGTGGACACATTACTGCGATCGCCAATCCGCTTGCCCAGCGTGGTGATTATAGTAATACGCATAGTTAATAGGAGAGGCCTACGTCCAGCAGTGGACTAAAATAAGCTGATGATGATGATGATGACGATGATGAATTAACGATTAATTTGAAAGTACATTGCATCTAACTCATCATTTCATTTCTAACAAAAGTTATTATGGGTGAGTCAACCTTTTTTTTGTCTGTTTTTACCATGGTAACGGTCACCTGCATAACACTGTTTTATGCAAAACCTAGCATCTGCTTAAATTTTGTAAACTTGCATGTTATCCATGTTAGTAGGTGGCCCATTAAGTAAAGGGCTTGATAACACCACGAAAGTACATAGTTTAAACAGCATAATTTTGCATAAAAAAAAAGTTGATTTACCCTTATACTTTAAAAATTTGAGTTTTAAATCAAATAATGCTCACGGTTTGGGTAAAAATCTTCACTCATTACTTGAGTTCAATAAAACCCTGCATGGTGGTAACACTGTATAATGTGTACGTATAAATCATAAGCGCGATCTATTAATTAAAGAAGGGCTGACGATATTCAACAAATTTTCAGGGCCATTTTTGAAAGGCAATAATTTTGTATGCAATGCGACTTCCATGTTTTATTTGTTCGCAAGTAGTCATGTCATGTTGTTAAATGACATGCCTAATAAAGTGTACAAGGACGATCTGTGACAAGGACATAATGCTTAATAGTTGATTGTTTCAAGATACAACCAGAATGACCGGTTTTTGTTAGAAAGCAACGGATAAAAATAATAACTGGCAACGTGGTGACGGCAGTAAGAATACGTTTGTCACCACCCCAACTCTTCCCGCGGGTAATTGGTTGGTATTTCTGAAATTGCCGCCATTTAATTATTGTTAACACAAAAAAAATATTGCATGGTAATTTATCGATGAAATTGATTGTAGTTTAAGCCATTAAAAGCTCCGACACCGCTGACCAAACATCCTGTATAGTTGCCTACCTAATATGTGTGTTATACATATACATAGGTACTCGTACCTACTCTTTATAATTATCTAAGCATCGGCCATGACATTTTCCTGTGTCTGAACTCTGAATAATTAGAAGTATTAATTATAAGTTATTTTATTATTTGCGGTCACGAGAGAACGTGATGTTACTGATGTTGTTTATCCGAACATGTTTATCACATCATCAGCCTATGATAGTCCACTGCTGGACGTAGGCCTCTCCTATTAACTATGCGTATAGACGCATTAGGAGGTAAATGCCCATAATCGCCACGCTGGGCAAGCGGATTGGCGATCGCAGGAATGTGTCCATTATGATGATGACGCTGCATACTAAAGGTATGAAAAATTCTGTAACGAATTTGAGATTTTTTTATCAGTTACGTTACATTTCGTTTCATATTTACATTTAGTATGGGAGTAACTAAACTGAATAATCTCAATTTACGTAGCTACTTATTTTCGTGATATTAGAGACATACTTTTTTTGTTTCATAACTGAAAAGTACGCACGATGCCGAGTAAAATGGTGTATTACAGTCCATGATCGCATATAAAAATGAAAAGGTACACTTTTACTGCAAATTACCCAGGTATCTACATCCGTGTTAAATCCTATAAGCTATTTAGGCATAAAAACATGACACAATTATGTAATGACATCATTATGTCGTAACCAGCTCTGAATAGCGTAAATCGTGATTATGCTGCATATACTATTGAAAACCATGACGTAATGACAATAACTGAAGCAAAAGAAAGCATAACTAACAATAGACAAGAATTGGCCAAGTGCGAGACGGACTCGCGCACGATGGGTTCCGTACCATTATGAAAAACAATCATCATCATCTCAGCCATGCCATAAGACGTCCACTGCTGAACATAAGGCTCTGGACCTCAACATGTACCGGTTAGATGCGACCTGCATCCAGCGTGTCCCGGCGACCTTCATAAGGTCGTCTGTCCATCTTGTGGGACGTCCTACGCTGCGTTTGCCTAGCCGTGGTCTCTCGAGCTCTTTTCGACCCCATCGACCATCTGCTCTGCGTGCAATGTGGCCTGCTCATTGCCACTTCAGCTTGCTAATCCGGAGGGCTATGTCAGTAACTTTAGTACTACGGATTCATTTCTGATTCGATCAGGAAAAACTATGAAAATAGCTTATTGTAAAAACCGGCCATGTCTGGCCATGCTTATTGTAAGGTTCCGTAGTTACAAAAATTGTTCAACTGATCAAGTTGAAATAATTATCCTTGATAGTTTTTGTAAAGGCTCTTTTTCATTTTTTTTTTCAGTTAGGTACAGGGGGAGGAGATAAAAAAAAATTGGATCTTTCGTTAAAAAAATTGAAGTGGTTCATAGGTGTTAGGCGCATTTTAATTGAGAGTTGGCTTTGAATAACGAGTTCGTAGTAATAGGGTCCCATTTAGCATATGGTACGGAACCCTAAAAATAGGGGCCATTCTTTTCTCCGATTAACTATAATATAACATTTTCCACGCATGTTATGAATGCGATTTTGAGACACTTTGCAATTGCCTTAATTTCATACTTAGATAAGTAATAAGTAGGCTAAGTATCAAATTACACGTAGATGCTTACTTAAGATAGTTTTGTTATCATTAACTCACATTATATCTAGGGTAATACTATTTCACACTACACTACCTAGTCAGTAATTAACTAATTAGGTACAACTAAATTAGCAAGTAGAGAACTTCATCATCATTTATATTTTTTTTATTTAACGTACCTATTGTGAAAACACAAATCAAATTTTAACTAAATATTTTGATTTGTGCTTTTATTTTTTCCCCTTTAGTCACACTACTTAATACTATATAAATTATAAATATTAGATGTTACATACCAAAGAAAAACGACCAAGATCACCAACGTCCGAGGTCTGACCGAGTTGCTGAGGAGTGCAGGCATCAGCCGCGAAAGCTGAGCACGTGGGCTCGATCCCCACCTCGGACGTTAGGTGATCTTGGTCGTTTTTTCTTTGGTATATGACATCCAATATTTATATTTTCTTTATTTATTTACTATTTACTGCACAAGAATATGTTAATGTCAATAGGGTGGAAAGGGACGACGTTCCTTCCCGCTACCGACCGAGTCTACCAACCATTACGATGAACTTTCGGTATAGTACCAACATTAGTACATTGTGCATCTAGGGAGGTAAGTACGGAATTACTAACGAGAGTGTTAGAAGCCCGACGCCGTTAGGCGGAGGGCTTTTATGACTCGAGTTAGTATTCCGCTTACCGACCGTGATGCATACAATGTTTTTCATCACACTTGCCGTCAAAAAAATAACATTATTAAATGACGTACTGACATTTCTATTACTCCCTAGGGAATTTCACTTTTCTATTACTCCCGCTGCGCGCGCAAACAATGGCGCGCTTAGACAGCAAGTGTGATGAAAAATATCTTTTTGTAAAACTTGCTACGGAATGTTGATGTCACTTACTTTGAATTAAACCCGGAAATATTATATATTCGGTGTCATGTGATAAGATGATATGTAAAGAGATTTCATGTACCTATTTATTTCACACCTAGGACTACAAAAAAACTGTCTTTTATTTTGAAATGTCAAGTTATGACACTAGGTCTTGACATCCAGCCCCAGAAAAAAAAAATACTTTAAAACTAATGTCTATACTATCAGTAGACCCCGGTATCGGAGGTGCAAAATGATAGCTGTCAAGTTCTTACTTAGGGATAGGTAAACACATTTTGTGATGTCGATATCGATACTCAATTTTTTGTACAATTTTTTTTATGTACTGTGGCGTTCAGGATTGCATGGACAATGAATGAATTCATTCATCAACTGTCCATGCAATTTTGAACCCTACTGTACAAGGACCATTTATTTGTATACCTTTTTTCGGGATCTATGATAATAATTAACATTTAATGTATAAATCATTACTATTACAATACAAATCTCTGGTTGCTATTACATTTATTATATTTCGAGTTGCACAACATTGAATAAAAACTTTTGATATATTAAATACCTATAATAAACTATTTATGTCAATAGACAGTTAAAGTCATCTTACAATGTGTTTACGAGTCTATACGAGTCTATTCGCCTAATATATTTTATGGGGTTCTGCCTTTTCTCCGAACTTTTTTTATCCGAATTTCATTTGCCAACCATCATTTCGCCGATGGTTCGCTTTGACAACCAACAATTAGCAAATTTTTGTATGACAACGTTTCATTTGGCAGAATTATTATAAAACGGATTACTCGTATTGTAATGACACAATGCTTTTAGCATACTGATCACTAGGCCTAACAACTATTACACGAATAACGTTTAGTCAGTTTTTGAACTAAGTAAAGAATATACATTTAAATCGATCTTTAAAATACGTCTTAGACAAATAAGAAGCTAATTAGTTAAAAAAAACAATAGTCAAAAAATATATACAGATTTCTGACTCCTCTTAGAAACTAAGTACAAGCACTTCACCTGTTGTTGTTGGTAAAAAAATACCGATAAAAAAACTTTTCACTGAGTCCTGTTAGGCACGACGACGACCGAAGCGAGGAGGAGTGTTAGGTGAAACTGCGATCATATAGCGCACGAGCCGAGCGAGCGAAGCGAGCGTGCCGCGGCAGCGGCCGGCGAGTGCCAGAACCGACTGTTTTGTAATTCCCTCGGCATAGCGATCCCTCATCGGTTTCATCTAAATTACTGTTTAGAACTCGACTTTTAATTGTTTATCAGCATTAATATAAAACCCCGTGTAAGCTGTTATTAAACAACGAAAACATGTACCTATATAAAATTCGCCCCAAATGAAAGACACGTCCTTGAAAAGTAAATTATACTATACCCAAAAAACGGAACTCTAAAAAAATGGTTATAATTTAGTTAACTAAAGCATGAAATATGTATTACAAAAAGTTCCAATTAAAAACCAAGACCAAAGATAGAATTGCCAACCATGCAGTTGGGAAATGAATCGATTTCATAAGATTCAATTGGAACATGATCTTTCGGCGAAATGACTTTATGCGAAAAATTGGTTGCGATGTAATATTCGTACAAACAATTTTCGGAGATGATTTAGAGAACCATATTTTATACAATAGAAAGTGGAGTCACTTCTTGCTGAACACCCTGAACTTCAAAAATGAATGAAAAACATTTAATATACAATTTGCAGAATACAGAATCATTTCCAGATGTAGGAATATAAAAAAGCACATGGAGTCGAATTGAAATCAAGAGAAAATCAACAACGTATGTTCCACTAATATTGATTATTTAATTTATAAAGGATATTCCATTTCAATATTTGTAATCTTGCATATCTAGCATTGCAACTCAATCTTGTATGAAAAGACTCACAAAAAAAGAAAAAAAATTAAAACCAATTAAATTGTAACCAAGATCTGCTTAAGTTTTTCGTCAGTGGTAATGGTAACATACTTTGGACAATTGCCTCAATAAAAAGTATGGCGATGTTACATAACATAACATTAAATAAATATTTTTTTAAGTACATGTTGATTTTGTCATTTTATAGTCCTAGTTTATATCGTAAATAGATGCGTTTAATTAAAGTCTTAGCTTATTATTATGGTAAAGAAAAATTATCGATATGTAACTTTAATTATCGACATCACAAATATTTTTACCCCATCCCTAAGAACTTGACAGCTACCATTTTGCACCTCCGATACCGGGGTCTAACTATCAGGTAAAAGGATACCTCAAACGGATTAAAAAAAAAGGTAGGCGCGAATGTTTTTTTTTTTATATTTTATGATAGGTACTATACTATTGATACGTATGATTCGGCGAAATCAGTTCGTCTAATTTCATGGCAAGTTTGAGAAAAGCACTATACAAATCTCGGCGAGAAACAGGGTTACAGGCCGCGTATCCCTATCAGGCCTCTGGATGCTTAGCCAAGTTGCCAATCGCTAGCGCTTGGTAGCGCATCGTAGTTTTCCCTCTCTGTCACTCCTTCATATTAGTGCGACAAAGAGGGAAAACTACGATGCGCAAGCAAGCGCTAGCGATTGGCAACTTGGCTAAGCACTCAGTTCTTTCGGCCAGAGCGTGATGGGCACTTTTGCGCCAGGGATGACACGGGGGGGTTATTTGACTAGTACTTTTTGTTTGTGACATAAAATGTATATTCTTATATAATTCTGCAATAAATAATAATATGCCTATTAACAATAAATTTGATGAAATGATTATCTTATACGACTCGTAGGATCAGATATTATAGCTGAATTAATTATTCGCCCGTATCAAATAACCACGCTGTAAAATTGTACTCTTGAGTTTGTTTTTCATATTTTTTGAACTTATGGTTCTAAAGTTAGATACAGGGGGAGGGCATAATTTTTGCGATCTTATACGACTCGTAGGATCAGATATTATAGCTGGATCAATTATTCGCCCGTATCAAATAACCACGCTGTATAACTCGCCAGCCATCGGAAAACGGTATATATGCCTATTACACTTGTATAAACTTACACCATTTTTCACAAGCATCGAGGAGTTGTGTCCTTTTTCACTAAGGCCACAAGGTGATTATCTACGAGTAATGTGTACGTATAATTTGAGATAATGGTCAAAGATGGCGCAGATTGCAGGATGCGAGAGTTACAGCAATTATGTCAGCTCCGACTAAGAAGGCAAGTACCGTAAAACCACTCGATTATAGTCCAAAACTGCAACTATGGTCCACAATTGGCTATGTAAAGTTTTCTGAAGGTATGAATATTATATTTTTCCCTGATAGCCGTCGTCTTAAGGTTCAAGAAAATGCTGTTTTTTATTTTATGTTCTATAATTTGTTAACAATATTTTTTTAAGTGACATTCATCCATAAAATCGAACAAATGTCGCCTCACTCACTCAGAAAAGATTATTAACAATTTATAGGAAATAAAAATAAAACAGCCGCATTTTCTTTAACCTTAAAACGACAGCTATTTGGGATAAAAATATAAAATTCATACCTTCAGAAAACTTTACATAGCCAATTTCAATTCCTATTGAGTCCTAATACTGTCCCAAGATAATGTACAGTCAGCTACAGAGATAAGTAGACCCCCTTGCATACAAATTTGTATGCAAGGTGGTCTACTTATCTCTGCAGCTGACTGTACATACTAACGCGTATTCGGGCATTATTAACTGGTTCGAGTATCTGCCAAATTCCCGGTATTTTTCAAAAAGTCTTAAACCTTCAATTTAAAAGAAAAATGCGTGTTTTCGTCTAAGACATATAGGTTAAATTACTAGAGTAACTGGACACCGTATACATCAAGGAGGTTGGAACTCTTAGGGCGCCTATAGAGAGACGGCGTGACAGACAAAACCCGTGCCGCGCATATGCGTTTTACGCATATGTGCTGTCAGTACCTCTCGGGACGTCATGGGTATATAAACTATAAAAAATATACCAAGAATGCCACATTGCTCCGTAATCTGGTGC